>CM059195.1:47274955-47541314 GCA_030323885.1 Branchipolynoe longqiensis | reverse complement strand
GAAATGGCGAGATTTCGCGAGAAATGGCGAGATCTCGCGAGATTTGGCGAGATTTGGCGAGATTTGGCGAGAATTGGCGAGATTTGGCGAGAAATGGCGAGATCTCGCGAGAAATGGCGAGATTTGGCGAGAAATGGCGAGATTTCGCGAGAAATGGCGAGATCTCGCGAGATTTGGCGAGATTTGGCGAGAAATGGCGAGATCTCGCGAGAAATGGCGAGATCTCGCGAGAAATGGCGAGATATGGCGAGATCTCGTGAGAAATGGCGAGATTTCGCGAGAAATGGCGAGATTTCGCGAGAAATGGCGAGATTTCGCGAGATTTCGCGAGATTTGGCGAGATTTCGCGAGATTTGGCGAGATCTCGCGAGAAATGGCGAGATTTCGCGAGAAATGGCGAGATCTCGCGAGATATGGCGAGATTTGGCGAGATTTGGCGAGAAATGGCGAGATTTGGCGAGAAATGGCGAGATCTCGCGAGAAATGGCGAGATATCGCGAGAAATGGCGAGATTTCGCGAGAAATGGCGAGATCTCGCGAGAAAATTTGGCGAGATTTGGCGAGATTTGGCGAGATATGGCGAGATCTCGCGAGAAATGTGGCGAGAAATGGCGAGATTTGGCGAGATCTCGCGAGAATGCGAGATTTCGCGAGAAATGGCGAGATCTCGCGAGATTTGGCGAGATTTGGCGAGATTTGGCGAGATTTGGCGAGAAATGGCGAGATCTCGCGAGAAATGGCGAGATTTCGCGAGAAATGGGGAGATTTCGCGAGAAATGGCGAGATCTCGCGAGATTTGGCGAGATTTGGCGAGAAATGGCGAGATTTCGCGAGAAATGGCGAGATCTCGCGAGATTTGGCGAGATTTGGCGAGATTTCGCGAGAAATGGCGAGATCTCGCGAGATTTGGCGAGATTTGGCGAGATTTGGCGAGATTTGGCGAGAAATGGCGAGATCTCGCGAGAAATGGCGAGATTTCGCGAGAAATGGCGAGATTTCGCGAGAAATGGCGAGATCTCGCGAGATTTGGCGAGATTTGGCGAGAAATGGCGAGATCTCGCGAGAAATGGCGAGATTTCGCGAGATTTGGCGAGATTTCGCGAGAAATGGCGAGATTTCGCGAGAAATGGCGAGATCTCGCGAGATTTGGCGAGAAATGGCGAGATCTCGCGAGAAATGGCGAGATCTCGCGAGAAATGGCGAGATTTGGCGAGAAATGGCGAGATCTCGCGAGAAATGGCGAGATTTCGCGAGAAATGGCGAGATCTCGCGAGATTTGGCGAGATCTCGCGAGAAATGGCGAGATTTCGCGAGATTTGGCGAGATTTGGCGAGATCTCGCGAGAAATGGCGAGATTTGGCGAGAAATGGCGAGATTTCGCGAGAAATGGCGAGATCTCGCGAGAAATCGCGAGATATCGCGAGAAATGGCGAGATTTCGCGAGAAATGGCGAGATCTCGCGAGATTTGGCGAGATTTGGCGAGATTTGGCGAGATTTGGCGAGAAATGGCGAGATCTCGCGAGAAATGGCGAGATCTCGCGAGAAATGGCGAGATTTGGCGAGAAATGGCGAGATCTCGCGAGAAATGGCGAGATTTCGCGAGAAATGGCGAGATTTCGCGAGATTTGGCGAGATCTCGCGAGAAATGGCGAGATTTCGCGAGAAATGGCGAGATTTCGCGAGATTTGGCGAGATTTGGCGAGAAATGGCGAGATTTCGCGAGAAATGGCGAGATCTCGCGAGAAATGGCGAGATTTCGCGAGAAATGGCGAGATCTCGCGAGATTTGGCGAGATTTGGCGAGAAATGGCGAGATCTCGCGAGAAATGGCGAGATATCGCGAGAAATGGCGAGATTTCGCGAGAAATGGCGAGATCTCGCGAGATTTGGCGAGATTTGGCGAGATTTGGCGAGAAAGGGCGAGATTTGGCGAGAAATGGCGAGATCTCGCGAGAAATGGCCAGATATCGCGAGAAATGGCGAGATTTCGCGAGAAATGGCGAGATCTCGCGAGATTTGGCGAGATTTGGCGAGAAATGGCGAGATCTCGCGAGAAATGGCGAGATATCGCGAGAAATGGCGAGATTTCGCGAGAAATGGCGAGATCTCGCGAGATTTGGCGAGATTTGGCGAGATTTGGCGAGATTTGGCGAGAAATGGCGAGATCTCGCGAGAAATGGCGAGATATCGCGAGAAATGGCGAGATTTGGCGAGAAATGGCGAGATCTCGCGAGAAATGGCGAGATTTGGCGAGAAATGGCGAGATCTCGCGAGATTTGGCGAGATTTGGCGAGAATTGGCGAGATCTCGCGAGAAATGGCGAGATTTCGCGAGAAATGGCGAGATTTGGCGAGATTTGGCGAGATTTGGCGAGATTTGGCGAGAAAGGGCGAGATCTCGCGAGAAATGGCGAGATTTCGCGAGATTTCGCGAGATTTCGCGAGATTTCGCGAGATCTCGTGAGAAATGGCGAGATTTCCCGAGAAATGGCGAGATTTCGCGAGAAATGGCGAGATCTCGCGAGATTTGGCGAGATATCTGCGAGAAATGGCGAGATTTCGCGAGAAATGGCGAGATTTCGCGAGAAATGGCGAGATCTCGCGAGATTTGGCGAGATTTGGCGAGATTTGGCGAGATCTCGCGAGAAATGGCGAGATTTGGCGAGAAATGGTGAGATCTCGCGAGAAATGGCGAGATTTCGCGAGAAATGGCGAGATCTCGCGAGATTTGGCGAGATTTGGCGAGATTTGGCGAGAAATGGCGAGATTTCGCGAGAAATGGCGAGATTTCGCGAGAAATGGCGAGATCTCGCGAGATTTGGCGAGATTTGGCGAGATTTGGCGAGATTTGGCGAGAAATGGCGAGATCTCGCGAGAAATGGCGAGATCTCGCGAGAAATGGCGAGATTTGGCGAGAAATGGCGAGATCTCGCGAGAAATGGCGAGATTTCGCGAGAAATGGCGAGATTTCGCGAGAAATGGCGAGATCTCGCGAGAAATGGCGAGATTTCGCGAGATATGGCGAGATCTCGCGAGAAATGGCGAGATTTCGCGAGAAATGGCGAGATCTCGCGAGATTTGGCGAGATTTGGCGAGATTTGGCGAGATTTGGCGAGAAATGGCGAGATCTCGCGAGAAATGGCCAGATATCGCGAGAAATGGCGAGATTTGGCGAGAAATGGCGAGATCTCGCGAGATTTGGCGAGATTTGGCGAGATTTGGCGAGATTTGGCGAGATCTCGCGAGAAATGGCGAGATTTCGCGAGAAATGGCGAGATCTCGCGAGATTTGGCGAGATTTGGCGAGATTTGGCGAGAAATGGCGAGATCTCGCGAGAAATGGCGAGATTTCGCGAGATTTCGCGAGATTTCGCGAGATCTCGTGAGAAATGGCGAGATTTCGCGAGAAATGGCGAGATTTCGCGAGAAATGGCGAGATCTCGCGAGATTTGGCGAGATTTGGCGAGATTTGGCGAGATTTGGCGAGAAATGGCGAGATCTCGCGAGAAATGGCTGCGTACATGAGACGTACATTAAGAGGTACATTATACTACGTGAGAAGGACTGGTGTGCTCAGTGTCAGGATAATGTGACTGAGTGGGATACCAGGTCATGGTGCCGGCGGCCTGGTTTCCCAGTGAGACAGCACTATAAAGTCGCCATGAGTGCGCACTGTCACAAGTCGGTACCCGTCCTGATATGACCTTAGATGTTGCTAGGACGTAAAACAACAACAAACAAACAAACAATACTACGTGAGAGTACGCTAGAGTATGTTAGCATCACGAATGCAAATTCAGCCTCTAACGTACCACTCTTTTGAACATGTCCAAAAGTTAAATCGGAGATCACGGCTCACCCACCTTATTACCAGGTTAACATCACAGACAAGCATTGATGCTGGTACGTTCAACTACGTTCAACTACGTTCAACTACGTTCAACTACGTTCAACTACGTTCAACTACGTTCAACTACGTTCAACCACGTTCAACTACATTCAACTACGTTCAACTACTTTCAACTACTTTCAACTACTTTCAACTACTTTCAACTACTTTCAACTATGTTAGCCTCCACTACGTTCAACAACATCCACTAACGGCTACGTGACCAGGGCTTTATTTAGATTTCACCTTGCATGTCCAATGTCGATACTAGTGCACTTAGTAAGAATGCGGTTCTATACAGTAGGGAATTCTTCTTCTTCTTCTTCGCCCATTGAGGCGTCAGCGCCCATCCACACAAACACCTCCTCAGTCATGTTGTAGATGAATGTGTCGCCTACCGCCCAACTTTGGGCATAGGCCACAAACAAGGGCTCTTCAGTTTTCCCGGTCCTGGGCCTTGAATTTCTTGTTTGTGATTCTGTAACGTTGTTCTTTTTCCAGGGTGGGGTTGTTGGCCCCAGGCCCAACCCCCAACCTGGAGGACCAGTTGCTGCTCTTAGTCTGTCCTCTACCATGAGTCCTGCCCGGCTTGGTTAAACCTGCCAGGGGGCTAGCCCCCACCGGTATAGCTCTCATGGTCACGGAGGCACACAAGCCTCCCCACCACGACAAGGTAGCAACACATTGGGGGGGGGGGGGGGGGGGGAGAAGGGGATACTACATTCAATTAATAGAACCTGTTATTGCCCAGGCCGATGGATTCCAATTTTGTACAAGCATGCACAAATTAATTTCACGTGTTTCCACTTAAAACAGCTCCCAAGTTACTAACTTTAAAGCAATGTTACTTCAAACTAAAGTAAATAAGATTATCATGATCACCCTAAAATAACCCAATATTGAAAACCATCTGAGCATGCAGAGGTATCAAGCAGACATGTGCAGGGGGCAGAGGGTGTGAATGAATGTCCCAGGTATCCATATTGGGCTATATTTAAAATGTGTTCCTTGCGCACCTGAGTGCTAGTGGCATCCTATATAAAACTCTATCAGGCGCGGTGGTCTAATTGGTAGAGCGGAAGTTTGGGAGTTTGGTTCCCGGATGAGTCAAACCAATGACTTTAAGATTGATATGTGTCCCTTTCATAGCTTGGCACTCAGCATCAATAGTATAGGACAAGGACTGGGTAGCTCTGTGTCAGGATAATGTGACTAAGTGGGATATCGGGTCATGGTGACAGTGTCCTGATTTCACATGGGGGCAGCACTATACAGTTGGCATGAGTGTGCACTGGCACAAGTCGGTACCTGTCCTGATATGACCCTAGATGTTGCCACGACATAAAACTCCCAAAACCAACCAACCATCCAACATAAAACTCCAACAACCAACGAACCGGGGTTAATTTGGAACATGGGGAATAGGCCCGCAATGCCACCATCTCGTTCTAACTTAGGATGTGGCACTTGGCGCCACCTACCAGATCCTTGGGACACTGCAAGCTACTACACCATACCAATAGCGACCTGGCTTTTCATCGATGATGGTACTGTCTGTCGAGAATAGGATGCCTGGGCCATGTTCAGGGTTCGCCTCCGAGGCGCCTCGGATAAATTCCTGACGCCATCCTACTCTGAACGATTTTAGCTGTTGGCCACCTTGAACATGGTGGCCCTCACAGGGGGCAGCAATTTGCAATGGAAAAGAAGAGCTGTGATTGGCTGAAACCACTGAATTTGCCGGCCATTTTCGAGGCACATTTGATTTCCAGTCTGAAAAGGGAGATGCCTCCAAGATGACTTGGAGGCATACCCTGAACGCAATTAGGGCAAAAGTCGTCTCGGTGTTGACTCGAAGGCATACTTTAAATGCGGTGCTGGCACCACCTACCAGAATGCCCAATCACTTCCAGACCGTCAAGCTTGTTTTATTTAACGACGCCGCTAGAACGCATTGATTTTCATATCATCAGCTATTATATGTCAAATATATAGTCATTCTGACATATTTCTTTGGAGGAAACCAGCTGTCACCAGATAGGCTACTGTTTCTGATAATCAGCAAGGGGTCTTTTATATGCAATTTCCCACAGACGGGACAGCACATACCATAGCCGTTGATAAACCAATTGTGGACCAATGGTTGGAACGGAAAATAGCCCACACTGCCAATGGGTCCACTGAGCAGGATCGATCGAATGACCCACACCTTCACAGGTCGACACTCTGCCGCCTGTTCTTTAACACATATCCCTATATAATGTACCATTTGCAGTTCTGCTGAGGCCTAGATTATTTTTACCACTTTATCAGTGTTTATTTTTCCAATTCTATTTTAACTGAGACTAACCACAACTACTGGCATAACTCAAAGGATATCGGATTGCACACCATATAGCCCTACTGAAAATTATACTTTCGAAGTATGTTAGGAGTACATTAGGCATCCATTGGCAGTACTGCATGTTCCCACCGGCTGAGCATACAGCTAACGTGAAGCAATGTATTCCAATATATCCCTAATGTACTCCCAACGTATGCCGACGTATCTTGAACGTACACACAGCGTACGTTCAACATACGAGCCACACACCGACACAAGTTAGAACTATTGAGCATGCACACAATTTTTTCGCCGCCTCGATGCACGGCGACATAAGATGACATATAACGACATAGCCGGAATGTACCCGACGTATGCCCAACGTATACATACCATATGATGACATACGCCAACATGTTGGTAAAAAATCACATACATCGGCATACGCTAAGGATATACATCATAGGGTGACAGCCCCTTTAAGGAGGAGAAATTTCAATCGTGGATGATTGGTCCTCCTCATTCCACTGCTCATTGCCCTATTATAAAAATGCAGAGAGCCTGGCTAGGATGCAACAAGCATAAATTGTTAAGTCATTGGTTTGCCTCGACCAGGGTTCGAATCCACGATCCCATGATCTACCAACACGGGAGACGGACATCCTTTGTTTTGAATCAGTTTTCACAATTCCAATATCGATCAAGCTCTACAACCGGTAAGAAGATCCGAGGTCGTGGGTTCTAATCCCGACTGAGTCAAGCCAGTGACTTAAGCCTACATGTACAACCTTGATACATGTCGCTACCTGGCAGTCGGCAGAACTAGAATAGGCAAAGGAGTTGTATATAGGACTGGTTTGCTGAGTATCAGCATAATGTGACTAAGTGGGATATTGGTTCATGATGCCAGTGGACTAGTCTTCCAGTGAGCCTGCACTATAAAACCACCACGAATGCGCATCTTCGTTTTTTATTATGTTATTCATTACCCTGTTATCTGGTTATTGCGGGCTCGTCTTGTCTCTGTTAGTTCCCAACAGGTGGCGCCACTCTAACCAATATGAACAAACAGGCTGCTAATCGTGCAGTTGTCTTCATGTTCCGCTAGGTGGCGCCAAAGAGTGCTGGGAACCTTTGTGGACTTCCATATGAAAATGCCAAGTTGCAATGTGATTGTCGACTCTGTGTACTCTGTTTGTTTGGTGTTGTTATTTTACGTCCTAGCAACATATAAGGTCATAGCAGGATGGGTACCGATGTGTGACAGTGCGCACTCATGGCGACTTCATAGTGCTGTTACACTGGGAAATCACGCCATCAGCACCATGACGTGATATCCCACTCAGTCACATTATCCTGACACTGAGCCAACCAGTCCTTGCCCTATCCTAATAATGCCAAGCGCCTCGCTAGGAAGTGACAAGTATCAATTTTTACGTAATTGGTTTGACTAGACCAGGGTTCGAACCCATAAACCCATGTGTTTGGATACCCCAATCTTCCAAAACAGGAGACGGAATCTCACCTCATTTGGCCATCCCATCTGGTCTCTATGTACTTGCATCCACGCTGATCTAATTGATAGGCCTGGAACTCTTTATGTACATTTGAAATAAAATGGCTCGGAGATGCTTAGAGCCGATTGCGAAGTGAGGATTAGGGCTGCACCGAGCAACGAAACAACAACAGGAATAACCACAATACTTCCTAGATAAAAGATTCATCCCTATGCATGACAAATTTCCGCTATTTTCTTATATGACCTTAGATGTTGCTGGAACATAAAACCATGGAAGATTCACCCCCGTCTCAGAAATCGTGCTGCTAGAGTAACGCAAACAAGAACGAGTTAGGCATGAGTGATAATAATTATAGCCACAACAAGAAGAGTTGAAACTTCACTTTGCATACTTTTCCCAATGGGGCAGAACTATAAAGTCACCATAAAGTGCACGCTGTCACAAGTCGGTACCTATGCTTATATGACCTTAGATATTTTTAGAACATAATACAACATCAAACAACCACAAACTACCAATAGTGGCGTAGTCAGCACTGACCTCTCACCCAAAGAGCCATATATACACAGCTAGGTGTGGATAGGGTGATTGCATCAGGGAGCCTAGGTGTGTGTAATGGTTAGCACACTAGCCCTGTCAACTGTAGAATCCTACTCTAGGCTAACTATTTCGCATTGTCACCAACCCCAAGAAATATCTAAAAAAATTAATTTTAAAAGAAAGAAGAACATTTCCATGTTAATATGGTTTTCATGTCTGGTTATATGTCCACCGGACAACTACAACAAAAGGGGGAAAATGGGGGGGGAAATAAAAATAAAAGGAAATTAATGTGAGTATGCAAACCGGAAGATCAGATATAATGTATTAAGGACACGGATATCATGTTATTAAGGCCCCCCTCCCCTGCCACCACAGTTAACCATCATGAACAAACCATCAACACACCGAACATCCTAACAACTATCAACCTGTTTAAACACATTGAACATTATATAAGACAGACAAAATTTCATGTCAACTATAAACTTACCTTGTTTTATAAGAGAAAAAATGTAACCCTCAATCATTGTTTGAGTTGCCCCGAGTAGACACTTTCTACTCGGTGCTGCTCCCCATTTTTGCATGAACCACAGTGACTGGTGATGTTCATTATACAGCCGGAGCCACTCCCTTAATTCTACAGGATCGGTGCTGTAACTAATACAGCACTGATCAAATTTAGATTATTTAGACTGTCAATTCCGATAGTAAGATGGCCGGAAGACCAGTGCTCCGGCGCTGACAAATGTCATATTCAGATGAATAAATACTTTTCCCCCCCCCCACAAAAATAGAAAATGATTACCTCCCACTACGAAAAAAAGGAAAAATAACCACTCCTGAATCCCAACAGAAAAACCATTGTCTTGCACAGCCGCCTGTCGAGCAGCATTTCCAATCGGGCTACATCTCCCAAGTAAGTAAATACGGCTTGACAGGCGTTTCCCTGAACTGCTGAAGCCACGCCCCAATAAGGCGACCCTCATTCATCGCTTTTCTTTTGTCAATCATTTTAAAGATTTATTGTCAGAGTGCCAGATCTCTTTGCTATTTTATCTGAAGCTCTTTTGTTATATTAGGGTCACCATAATTCCTGGTGAAAGTTTAAATGTGTTTGGTTAATTCAAATAAATGATGACAATATTTAGTTAGGATGTATTACCACAGGCTTTGTTTGTCTGCAAATTTGTTACTGCGTTATTTGCTATTTATTATGGGGTTTTAGGATTTTTAAATATTTGTTTACGGTCTATTAAGACAAGGCTGATTTTTACTAGAACTGCTTATTGCTGCGTTCTCTGTGGCGGAGTGGTTAGAGTGTCTGACTTTTTTCTAGGTCGGACTCCTAACCTCAAGGTCAGTGGTTCGATTCCCCGTGCCCCCATCTCTGCCAATTTGGATTTCCACCGCTGTGTATAACTTACAGCGTCATCAAAAGCCAGTTGCTCTCATACCATGTCTAGGTGGTGTGGGAGGTTAAAAATCCCTTGGGTCGGTAAAAGTGTAGGCTCGGGCTTTCTATCGACAAACTGTCTAATGGTGAAAACAAGCCTATTCAGGCTTATCCATGATAGGCAGTATAAATCTTCAACAACAACAACAAAATTGGGGTTGAAACAGAACTTTAATACATATTCTTTTGCACGTGTTAACAAAGGCCTGGATTTTAATAGAATTGATCGCTGCTGCAATTTCTGCGATTTAGTTTTTGTAATTAAAGAAAAAGAAATTTCAGGATTTATTACCACTTACCAGGCTTAAAATATAATTCATGATACAACGGAAGTGGTATAATTTGCATTTATTAGTCAATAACACAGGATAAGAAAATAGTTAAATCAATCATAAAAAATTCAATAAACTTGTCACTCTCAACCCTACTGCTGAGTAGCATGTCTGTTAGTCGAGGGGCGGGTGGTGGCAAATTGGTGGTGAGTTGCTGTCTGGTTTGTGTCTGGCCGGCAAGTGAGCGGTTATAATGCTTGTGGTGACGTCAGCATGAAAGGATCCGCTAGGTGGCGGCCTATGTATTAAATTAGTTCAAAACATGAATATAGGGGGCATGATGGTGGAGCCATCCGAGCTGGTAGTGTTCGATTTTGACGCTACAGGGGGAGGAAGGAATTGGTTTCTTAATAAATCGAAAGGTGGTGTGTCAATGTCGTAAGGTTGGCTTAAGGCCCTACCACTTCCGCCGCGTTGGAAATTACCCATGTTATGCTAACATGAAGAATTTATTACTGCAGCAATTTCAGAGTTTAAAAACATTGTTTAAATATTAAAGGAAATGTATTTTTAACATGTATTGACACAGAGCTGAATTTTAATAGAACTTGTTAGTGCTATAATTGCTGTTAAAAAAAAAAAAAAAAAAATGTTTAGCATGTTATATCTCAGGTCTGGTTTTTAATAGAATTGAATGCTGCTCCAATTTCAGTTGCTAAACAAAAATTGTAATTACTTTTTTTAAGGTGCATTAACACAGGGCTGGTCTCATTGTTGTTCTCTCCTAATGTTTGCAGCGTCCTCTTGTAGGGATGATTAACCACACAGCTAACATCCTGCTTTGGGGATGCATTCATCTACATAATATCCACAATTCTAAAGGTTTTTCAACTGGGAAGATTCCGGTTCTCCCATAAAAAGAAAACTACAACTACAAGCCAAGCTCCCAGGGATACCCTCCACTCCGTCTATTTTGTATATTTGTCTATCTATCTGTTGGTAAGTCAGCTGGAATTAAGACACGTGACTCCTGACTCACCCACACAACAGGTGCACATTAACAATGGAAGCGGCTACATGTACCTGAATAACCCCTGGATAAAGACACCGCTGGGGAAACTTTGGAATAGTTAAAGTCTTCGATTGGGTAGTTGTTGGATTTTTATGTCCTGGCAACCTGTAAGGTCATATCAGCATGGGTGCCGACTTATCTTGTTTTGTTTATTGTGTTTGTTGTTGTTTTCCATCCTAGCAACATCTAAGGTCATATCAGGACGGGTACCGACTGGTGACAGCGCGCACTCATGGTAGCTTTATAGTGCTGCCCCACTGGGAGACCAGGCCACCATCACCATGACCTGATATCCCACTCAGACACATTATCCGGACACTGAGCCAACCACTCCTTGCCCTATCCTAATGATGCTGTGCGCCTTGTTAGGAAGCAACAAGTATCAATTTTTAAGTCATTGGTTTGAGTCAACCAGGGTTCGAACCCATGGACCCATGGGTTTGGATCCCCTGATCTCCCAAAACAGGGGATTGACGCTCAACTCATTCGGCCACCCCGTCTGGTCGGCACCGACTTGTGACAGTGCGCACTCCTGACGACTTTATAGTGTTGCCCCACTGGGAGACTAGTCCTCCAGCATGATGACCTGATATCCCTCTAAGTCATATTATCCTGACACTGAGCCAACCAGTCCTTGAAGGGTTGAGGCGCAAAACCCGACAAATTCATATTAGTTGTGTTGTGCAAAATAGAACATACCATTGCGCTTTCTGATACCTAATTTCTAATTGAACAACACAAACCCGATCTCAATTAAAAGTTGGTATTTATTTTTCCCCTGACATATTAAAATTACAGTTCGATAGTAACTCTTTGTAGTACAATGTTAGGCCTAAGATGTGGGGCCCTAAGCCCTTAATATGTGGGGTAGCGAGACGGCAAATCAGACTTCCTGGCCGGTCCTGTCCTGGTTCTGTCCTTTCCTGCCCCTTTGTCGAAGTCTATAGGCCGAGAACGGACTTCAGGCCCCGGCAATTTTTAGTTCCAAAATACGTAATGGGGGCGCTGGTGTTGCAACTACGCTGTAGAAAATGGAATTTTCCATGAATGACATTAAATATGCAAATTGGAGAAGAAAGTGTTTGGTTACAGAGCAAGAAATGAGCTGCTAGATGTTGTATGTGTCGAATCACAAGATATAGATTAGAGAGAAGCATCAGTGTCAATAAAGAAGTGCATAAGAATAAGGAATTAAGTGCCTGTCACACTATGCTGGATTGAGCAACGGACAGAATTTTCTAGTCCGGTGGTGTTTGGGCATGATAAGTATTAAAATATATTAAAATGTGTCAAAATGTTACGATATTGCGTCAGACGAACGAACGGACGAACGGACATGAAACGGACATGAAGCGGACATGAAAGGTACATGAACAGATAGCCAACGGACGATAAGCAAACTAAGCAAACTTAAACCAGACAAGAATGCTAGACACCAATCCAGCGGCATCCGTTGCAAGTTTTGTGCATGCTCAAAACTTGTAACGGAATGGGCCGGATATCAATGCATATCAACGGATATGCAATGGACACAAACTGGACTTTGCCGGATATCAATGGACTTTATTCAGTTTCTTTCCATTTAGACAGTTTCTTTCCATTAATAATGTATGACAGAGCCTTTAAGGAATAACATGGTTAAGTTGAATGGGTTAATCACAGCAGATATGTCCATCAGGAGAAAGTCAAGCATAATATGAAGTTAGCATGGAAAGAGATTGTTGAAAGTTCAAATTTGCATCAGAAATAAGGCACGTAGTATAGGCAAAAGAGTCCATAGTCAGGACGCAAAGTATATGAGTTTCAGTAGACAATTACACATGTTGCAGCCAACATGAAGCGTTCTCTCTGGCAGAGTGGTTAGAGTGTCTGAATTTTTTCTAGGTCAGACTACTAATCTGAGGGTCGGTGGTTCAATTCCCCATGCCCCAAGCTCTGCCAATTTGGATTTCCACCACTGTGTATAACTTACAGCGTCATCAAAGGCCGGTTGCTCTCATACCATGTCTATGTGGTGTGGGAGGTTAAAAATCCCTTGGTTCGGTAAAAGTGTAGGCTTGGTCATTCTATCGACCAGCAGTGGAGTGGGGAAGACCAAGGCCCATATGTATGAGCCAATTTTTAACCGGACCTGGGTTAAAGGAGGGTACTGGGTTAGCTAACCCCAGAGTTCCAAATCTGTCACGGGAGATGTATGTGACCAAAGCATGCCCGAGTTAGCTAACTTATTATTTATTTAGCAACTTAGGGGGCCACGGCGGCAGCGATTTGTTTACTTTATATTCGTTGATTCGATACTATTAATATCGCCGCCAATGCGGCGGTAGCCTTAATACCGGTTCGAATTTATGGTTAAATTGATAAAATTTCACTTATTCCATATTTAATTCTATTAAATATTATCGCATTGAATAGATTTGGGTGTAAAACATTGCCGCTGGCGTTATGCCAGTATGGATATCGACGTCACTGTGGCGGCGGCGATTTGTTTACTTTACATTCATCGATTTGACACTATTAATATTGCCGCCAATACGGCGGTAGCCTTAATAACGCTTCGAATTTATGGTTAAATTGATAAGATTTCACTTATTGCGTATGTAATTCTGTTAAATATGATCGCATTGAATAGATCTGGCCATAATCGGTGCCTAACCCCACCTTTAACCCTCCTTTCACATGGGGTTAGTGCAGGCGACTTTACCCTCGCCGAGTTAGTTTAACCCCGACATATACATACGCAGTTTTCGCCTCTAACCCGGGAAATCCGCACAACGCATGGTTACGACCGTTAACCCGGACACATACATATAGGCCCAGGACTGGAATTTCCCCTGCTTGGGACAACTAATGTACCAAACAAAAATAATGAGAGACAAATAAGTGTTCACACTTCCTGTCTACCATTCACTATATCGCTATATGAACAAAGGGAAATGCCTCGTAGATGGCTTCTCCACCACTGGCCTGCCCTCAAGTGGCAGCGGCAAGAACTAATGTTATGGATAGCAACTCACTGTACAGCAAGAAAAGATCCTATAGAGGATTTCCACTACCAAACACATTTCTTGCCCATATCCTATTAATACCGAGTGCCAGGCTAGGAAGCGACAAGTCACAATTTGATAAGACATTGGTTTGACTTGCCCGGGAACCAAACTCCCAATCTCCCGCACGGCCAGGAAGCGACAAGTATGGATCAGACCAGACGGGATGGCCGAATGAGTTAGAGCGTCCGTCTCCCGTGTTGGTAATTCGTGGGTTCGAACCCTGGTCAAGTCAAAGCAATGACTTAAACATTTATATGTGCCACTTCCTAGCCAGGCGCCTGGCATTATTAGGATCAGACAAGGATTTATTGGCTCAGTGTCAGGATAATGTGACTGAGTGGGATATCAGGTCATGGTGCTGGTGGATTGGTTTCCCAGTGGGGCAGCACTTTAAAGTCATAAGGAGTGCGCACTGTCACAAGTCGGTACCCGTTCTAATTGTACCTTAGATGTTGATAGGACGTAAAACAACAAACAAACTTGTATAACCAGAAACATGAAGCAAGATAATTGTATGGCTTCCCCAACGGGTGATCTTCCTGCCGAGCGACCAATGTTACATTAAATTAAAATTCATACTTATGCAAAATACGATGTTACAATAAATTGACAATTGACATCTTTACCTAGAATCAGATATGTCCCTGTATGTAGACATCAATAGGTAAGCATTTCAAATGCATATATACACCTGGCCACAGGACAGCTGATATCTGAATTACATAATGATTCCATGCATGGCTTTTGCCCCATTTGTTCCCATTTTAGTAAACGTTTCTTGCTGTAATATTCATACTTATTCACGATGCACTTTTTAAACAAATCATCAATTGACATCTTTACAAAGAATGTGTGATTGTTGGAGTTTTACGTCCTGGTACCATCTAAGGTTATATCAGGACGGGTACCGACTTGTGACAGTGCGCACTCATGCCGATTTTATAGCGCTGCCCCACTGGGAAATCAGGCCACCGGCATAATAACCCGATATCCCACTCAGTAACATTCGGTCATCGCACACGATTTACAATGAATGAGATATGCCCATCTGTATATACTGAACAAACCAGTGAAGGCTATCCCCCCAAACAAATTTATTCACCAGCATTTTGTAGATACAGATGGTGGTGACGAGGAATGTCAGATACAGCAATGCATCATGGGAAATACTCATTCAGGTTTGTCATTTATTGTCAAAGCGAGCTGGGCTGTGCTTTCCCATACCTGTGATGGGAATTTCACAGTGCACCTGCTCCTGTTGCCATTGAGGAAATCTTATTCCTCATAGAGTTTCTTTTTCCTTATTTTAGGGGATGTGGGGGGGGGGGGTGACCGCATTGGGGTCCTAAACGAAACCAACTGACCACAATGGGCAATGATTCTGGGGAAATTTGTTGGAAAATCCCTTCATGTGAATGTCCATGTTAATATGCTGTGCCTGTCTCGTGTTGTGTCCACAGGACAGGGTGGCCGAATCACTAGAGATGCAGGCCTTCCCCACTGGAGATTGGGAGTTCAATTCCCAGTCGAGTCAAAGCGATAACATACGATGACAAAATTCATACTTGGTGCTTGGCATTAATAGGATAAGGCAAGGACTGGTTAGCTCAGTGTCCGGATAATGTGACTGAGTGGGATATCAGGTCATGGTGGTGCCAGACTGGTTTCCCAGTGGGGCAGCACTATAAAGTCACCATGAGCACATATTGTCACAAGTCGGTACCCATCCTGCTATGACCTTAGATGTTGCCAGAAGGTAAAACTCATCAAACAACCATCTTCCATCCTTCGGTGTCCCTCTGGTGAGTGAAAACATGCACTATTATGTGGCAAGCCATGACGCCATATACCACGTTATCTGTCAGAGTGGAAGCGTGGGATATATCAAAGCAAACCGCATCTCAGCTGTACATGAATGGATCTGCGTAGGGCAGATGTGCCTTCGTTATCTCTGGTTCCCATGGTTACTTAATGCAAAACGCCCACGGAGATGCCTTATAGATAGACATTGTCCAATCTTAAGCACAAACTAAATTAAAACTGAACAATGCATGTTTTTCGGTGGGCTTACTGAAGATGGGATAGGACCAAGGCCGTTCTATATACCTCACCTGTCGATTAGTGTTGTTTCTTTCTAAGGGTTTTAGTTCTTGGCAACACCTAAGGTCTTATCAGGATAGGTACCAACTTGCGACAGTATGGACTCATGGCGACTTCATAGTGATGTCTTTTCATGGCCGCCCAACAAACCCTACACTCACCCGACTGTCAAGCGTTAGGGTTGAGTGCATGGGTCTCAATATTCCAACCCCGAAGCTGCCGAAAGACTGGTTCATTGACCTGAACACATTCTGAGTTAATTATAGATAAATAAAATATCCCATACTTGTAGTTCCTTGTTGCGTTGTGAATTTAGAGTCAGAAGATATAAAGATCTAAGGCCAAATTGAGCAGACTTGACTCACAGCCAGTGTAGTCGTCTAGATTTGGCATTAACCATGGATATCTCGCATTTCTGCAGTGATGTTGAATTACAGATCAATTTGCCCAGTGCGGCTTAATCTACTATCAAAACACGGTCAGCTGTAAATAAAACGAAGAGCTGCAGGGAATTGGCCGATCTGGCATCTCCCCAACGGACACTCACGGAACACCAACATGCTCACAACACACTAACAGAAACACACACCGCTCTTGAGGACCAGATGGGGTGGCCCAATGAGTTGAGCATCCGTCTCCCGCTTTGGTAGCTCGTGAGATTTGAACGCACAGGTTTGAACCCTGGTCGAGTCAGACCAATGCCTTAAAAATTGACACTTCTCACTTCCTAGCCAGGCACTCGGCATTAGTAGGATAGGGCAATGACTGGTTGGCTCAGCGTCAGGATAATGTGACTGAGTGAGTGGGATATCAGGGCATGGTGCCTCTGGCCTGGTCTCCCAGTGGGGCAGAACTATAAAGTTGCCATGAGTACGCACTGTCACAAGTCGGTACCCATCCTGATATGACCTTAGCTGTTGCCAGGACATAACACTCCAAAAACCAACCAACCACACCCCTCTCCTTGGGGCTGACCTATTCAACAACACACCTGTACTTAGTCTGTTCAACGCCCTAACTTCCAACACCCAATAACCCCCCCCCCCCCCACCCCCCGACACACACGCACACACACCGCACCCCGCCCACTTCACCAGCAGGCAATCTTCCACCATTAATCAAATATCTGGTTTCTGAGTTACTTCCACCTGGTGCCCGATTGAGGATTGAAGCTGGGGTCCTCGGCATGTTTGCATATTGCTTGTGTATCCCTGACAAAGTGCTCAAGCTTCTATCAGGCATGATTATACTATGCTAACCCTTCCCCCATGCCCAGGCATATTTATACTTAGTTTACTGGTCCCTGATGGGTAACGGAAGCTGTTTCCTGACATGTGTATCCCTAAAAGAGTGCCAAAGATGTTACCTGGCATGTTTACACTTTGTTAACTGGTCCCTGATGGTGAACTTAAGTTATGACCTGTTGTTTGTGTATCCCTGACAAAGTGCTAAAGCTGCTACCTGGCATGTTTATACGTTGTTTGTGTATCCCTGACAAAGCGCTAAAGCTGCTAGTATGCATGTGTATACATTGTTTGTGTATCTCTAACAAAGAGCTAACGCTACTAGTATGCATGTTTATACTTTGTTTGTGCATCCCTGACAAAGTGCTGAAGCTGCTAGTAGGCATGTTTATACTTTATTTGTGTATCCCTGACAAAGTGCTAAAGCTGCTAGTAGGCATGTCTATACTTTGTTTGTATATCACTGACAAAGTGCTAAAGCTACTAGTATGCATTTTTATACTTTGTTTATCCCTGACAAAGTGCTGAAGCTGCTAGTAGGCATGTTTATACTTTGTATGTGTATCCCTGACAAAGCACTAAATCTGCTAATATGCATGTTTATACTTTGTGTGTGTATCCCTGACCAAGCGATACATCTTCTAGTAGGCATGTTTATACTGTGACAACAGGTCCCTGGTGAAGGACTGAGGCTGTGTCCAGGCATGTCTATACTTTCTTAACTGGTGCCTGATGAAGAACTGACACTGTGCCCCAACATGTTTATACTTTGTTCGCAAGTTGCTGAAAAAAGACTGAAACTGCACCTGGCAGGTTCATTGTGTGTTTTGTGTCTTTGTTGTTTTAGGTCATAGCAACATATAAGGTCAGATCTGGAAGATTTATCCTTTGCTCACATGTTTATATTTTGTTCCTGATCAATACTGTATCTGCGACATTGCATGTTTATACGCTGATCACTGAGCACTGTTGAATACCCTGAACCTACGACCCAGCATATTTATTCTTTGTTTGCTGGACCCTGAATACGGAAAAAGCTATGACCAGGAATTTGGACACAGCCAGATGTGCAGATGGTATGCTTCCCTATCCTTAACTACACGCCCACTATAGGCAGCACTATAAAGTCGCCATGCGTGTGCCCTGCCAAGAGTCGGTACCCGTCCTGATATGATCATAGATGTTGCCAGGACGTAAAACCCCAACAAACAAACAAACAAACTAGTACCCTTGTGCATACTAACTTTGGTATCCCGGAAGTGACGTATTCACAGCCATTACATTAATTTCCCTTTAATTATCACTCACCTCGCTGATTCACCTAACGACTGCGCATGTGGGGAGAGCTACTCCATGGCTAACCACTCGGAGCAACTCAGTTGTTTGGAAGCAGGGTGGTTGGGGTGGAGCTGTGTGTAGGTGTGAGAGCATCTCGGTATTAGTCTGGGGAATCCCAGTCGTCAGTCATCAGGGCTATTGACGCTATTCATGCCGCGGCCATGTTGAAACCATACCGAGGCCATGTATGCATCTGCGAGGTGCCACTTTATGAAAAGTGATGCAAATACTTTTTCATCGACCAATACCTCTCGAAATCACTCAAATTTGAGGGTATTCATTTTTGAAACTACCATATTCATCTTTCCATACCTGTTTTCTATCTATTGGACAATTTTCACGAAGATTTGGTGACCCCTGCATGGTGATTTTACCATTCTTTAACTACAATGTGACTGCCAACTTCAAGTCTGCATAGTTATGGTGGTATCATGTACCATGCAGCACTGTCAGCGTAGTTATCTTTGTAACACAGTTAAACAACTATTCTTAGTAATTACAAATTAATAAAAGCTTTAAAAGGGTTCAAATATATTTTTTAAATATATATATATTGAGAAAGTTATGCAATTTTGAATTTAAGAAAAGATTGGCAACCTGAGTGAGCGCCTTTGTTGACATCACCTACTGAAATGCATCTGATCATTACTCAATCTTCATGAAAATTGACCAATAGATAGAAAAAAGGTATGCAACAATGAATGCGATAGTTTCAAAAGTGAATATCTTCAAATTTTACTCCTTTAGTTTCTGTAGTAGGTCATACATATCGGCACACAGCAGTGTATTTTGGGCATTTATTTTCTTGATGATTTATACTGCCTATCATGGACAAGTCTGAATAGACTTATTTTCACCATTAGACAGTTTGCCGATAGAAAGCCAGAGCCTACACTTTTACTGACCCAATGGATTTGTAACCTCCCACACCAGAGAGACATGGTATGAGAGCAACTGGCCTTTGATGATGCTGTAACTGTAAGTTATCCACAGCGGTGGAAATCCAAATCTAACTTTTGTGGGGGCACGGGGAATCAAACCACCGACCTTCAGATTAGGAGTCTGAACAGAAAAAAGTCAGACACTCTAACCACTCAGTCACCAGAGAGAAACACCACAACAATTGCCAATAGCCAACACGTACTCAGCCTCGTTCTGATGGGAATTAGGTCACGCGTGAACAGTGTGCATTACGTAAGTCATTATTACAGCAATACTGCAGTGGTCTTTGTCTGTCCCAGAGGCGACGTGAGTTGTGGCTCTGATGCCAACAACCACCCTGTGTGTTACTAGCAAATCGCTAGACAATTTCTGCAAATGTTTTATGGTCAAGAATAAGTTAATTGGTTGTTGGAGTGTCACGTCCTGGCAACATCTAAGGTTATGTCATGACGGTACCATCTTGTAACAGTGTGCACTCATGGCGATTTAATAGTGCTGCCCCACTGGGAGACCAGGCCTCCAGCACTGTGACCTGATTGTTCATGACTTAGTCAGATTATTATGACACTGAGCCAACCAGTCATTGTCCTATCCTAATAATGCCGAGCGCCTGGCTAGGAAGTGACAAGTATCAATTTTGTAGTCAGTGGTTTGACTTTACTGGGGTTCGAGCACGTAGATTCGAATCCCATGATCTACCGAAACAGGAGACGGACGCTCAACTCATTTGGCCATCCTGTCTGGTCTTGTCAGCAATGATGTTCAGCTGAGGAGGCAGCCCCACACAAGGACACCTAATACAAGCAGGACTTATCCAAATTGCTTTCTCGATGTTTAGTGTGTCTTGCCAAATAGTTAATAAACAGGTTCCATTTTTGTGACAATCATCGGTGATAGTTTCTTTCTTTGTTGGGATTTTATCTTCTAGCAATATTTCAGCATCCTATCAAGATAAATACTGACTTGTGACAGTGTACATTCGTGGTGACTTTTATAGTGCTGCCCCATTTGAAGACCGGACTGTCAGCACCATGAACCGATATCCTACTCAGTCTTGTTATCCCGGCATTGAGGATACCAGTGCTTATCCTGTCCTAATAATGCCGAGCACCAGGCTAGGAAGCAACAAGTATACATTTTTAAGTCACTTGAATGACTCGACCATCGTTCGAACCCACGACCCCACTATCTACCAGCACGGGAGACGGACTCTCTAACTCAATCTTCGGCCATCAGGGGCCATATGCAGGAGTCAGTGTTAGCGAGCCAAAACGCGTTTAGAGGTGATTTCTGGTTTAGTGCCGAAAAGTCGGTATGCACAAGTCAGTGATAGGCCTAACACCGCGCCTTTAAGGTCCGCGACACTAACCCCATTTCATATGACATTTAAGGGTGGTGTTAGCGTAAGGTTGTGGCCAAATCTATTCAATGCTGTCAAACAAACCGTCGCCGCCGCCAGTATGGAAAGCGACGTCGATGCGGCGGCTGCGGCGATTTGTTTACTTTACGTTCGTTGATTCGAAAATATAACTACTAATATCGCCGCCAATGCGGCAGTAGCCTTAATAACGCTTCGAATTTAGGGTTAAATTTATAAAATTTCACTTATTGCGTATGTAAATATGGTCGCATTGAATATATTTAAGCCTAATATATGGGTAAAGACGCAGAGGGATTTCCCAAATCTATAAATAAATTCACGTTTAGCTATAATGAAAGTGTTACGCGCTCCTGCATACGACTTGACCGCATTCCCCGGCTCGGAGATAGCTAACCGGTAACAGGCTCTAACACCAAATCCCGCTAACACTGACTCCTGCATATGACCCCTGGTGTGGTCCGCGACAAATTAAGCAGTGAATCTTATTTTTAAGTCATTGTTGTGATTTGAATGGGATCTCAGCCCACGACCTCAAACGTGCGAAGACAGCCAGTTTTCTTAGCAATTAAGCGATCCTGTTCCATTTGATGAAAATTAAAAAACCTTTAGCCTTTCTGATATAACTAATTAAGACAAAATTGCTCTTTTAAAAATTATACCTATGAATTATAGCCATCATTTTCTTTCCCTTTTTGCGACAATTTTGACAATAGATTGTAAGCTTATATATATATATATATATATATATATAAATATATATGTAGACCCCGCTAAGGACGACACAAGAACGGGTGTGGATAATACAGTTTATTACTACCACTCTGAATACCGTATCTGGCTGGCATAACCGCCGAATCAACTAAACAAACAAAATTTTCCTCTCGGGTGAGCTGACCGGCGCGCAGGCCGGGGGCGTATCAGGTGGGCGCCGGGCCGGCCGAGCGCCTTGATTATATACGACTACTTGCGCGCCGCCTAGCAAGCGGCGGGCGCAAAATGCGTAGCACGAAGCCGGCGCGTTCGAAACGCCCCGAATATGACCAGCTCATAAATACATTCGTCAAGGCCCGCGTGTGCCTACACCAGTATATACTCATATATACTACCTGTAGACCCCGCTAAGGACGACACAAGAATGGGTGTGGATAATACAGTTTATTACTACCACTCTGAATACTGTATCTGGCTGGCATAACCGCCAATGGCGCACAGCGCCCCCAGCCAACTAATAACTCGACAAGGTCAAAGCGACTCGCATGTCAACCAGAATCCGCTCAGGGAGAGGAGAAGCAATATATGAGAAGATAGCATCCGATGACCAATCCCCCCTAGTCCTCAACTCCTCTAATGTAGAGCCCTGCATAGCAAGAAACGTACACCCCCCCCCCCCCCTGCGAAGCGAATGACAAGAAAACAACTCCTCCTGGAACCCTGCGCACTCAGCGAAATACTTAATCGCACAATTTAAAGCCCTGTATTCCAAAGGCTTGAAACCACCGCTAGGCGAAGGTACCTGAAAAGCCGGCAAAGCATCCAACACCTGGACCTCCCTAAAGTGCCTCTCAGTCCAATAGACCGCACACAAATTTCGATTCATCACTTTAGCCACAGGGATCAATAATTCACGCTGCCTAAACTGGATACTCTTAGTTCGCTTCACCGTAATCAACATCCCCCAACTCAAGAACTTAAAATCCTTCCTAGACAGGACAGAGTCCGACCTGGTTAATTGGCTTTTCGTTAACAAAGCCCTAAAACCCATTAACAAGGCAGTGCGAATCGAAACATGCCCTATACTACTTGACATAAAGGAGAAAATCAACAATAATTGTCTAGGCAAAAGCGGAGACGCGCGTCTCACAACGCACCCTAGCTGTCTCTTCGCCCCACTCAAAACTGTTTTGACTACGTGAGAATTATAATTAATTGGAGTAGAACCTCTCGCTTGGAGAAAATAATTCAATGCTGACAAGTAATTTGTAATAGAACTAAACTTCAACGATCTTGTTAACCAAGTAATATAAAGCCCCACCTGCACATCAGGGCATGGCAGGGGAGGAAATAACCCTTGGAATTCGTCAAAAAACGAAAAATACTTCTTAATCTGGGCCGAACGTGTGGCGCGACTGCTCTCCGAGTAGTAGCTCGACTGAAGCAGCGACATCTCCTGCCGCAACTCTGACAAGGAAACGGAAAATATAAAGTCAAGCAAACAAATGCCCACAACACAGCAATTTCGCAGAGTCTACCAACGCAACCCTAAACCTGTCCTCCCCTACCGTCCAACGACTCAAAGCGTCACAAATGACATTCCTCTCACTCGGTACATACACTGAACTAATTTCGAAATTAAACTCACACGAAATCCAAAACAATTGCCTCACCCACTCCATTATTAGCTTACTCCTACACCTCCCAGATGCCAAAGCTGCGCGAACAGTCATGTTATCTGTGACGAACACTACCGACTTGTCCCTCCACTGTTCTCCCCACCTTGCTGCGGCCGCCGTCACTGCCCACATCTCACGCACATTAATATGCGCGTCATCGCAAATCTGATTAGAACATGCGTAATGATGGTGAACCGAAGACTCTAAGTCCTGAGACGCGTCCGAGTCAAAAACTCCAACGCACCAATCGCCTCCGTGAAGCGCACCAAATCCAGAGGAAGACGCGTCCGTGTACACCGACACGCATTCTGCGTGGCTCCCCAATATGCGTGCATGGCCATTGAAACGGTCTACAAACTCCAACCACCAGGCTATCTCCTCCGTAAACGCAGTATTCAACCTAAACTGGTAGTATGGACGCTTCAGTGTCCTAACGGCGTCATAGACCCGACTACAAAACAAACGACCTCCCTTCACCACTGAAGCACAATGCGCTAAGCGCCCACCTAGCCTTTCTAAATCCCGTCTCGTCGCCTTCCGTCTCCCCACAAATGACAATAAATGAGACTTTAATTTCTGCACCTTATCTGCCGGCAGCAACAACCTTATGCGCACCACATCAATCTCTATGCCCAGGAACCTGGTGCACTGGGATGGAGATAACATTTTAGGGAAACTAACGAAAAACCCTAACTGTCTAAGCACTCTAACAATAATTAATTGCGAACGAACACACGCGTCCCAAGACCGATCCGCCACAGCGAAATCGTCCAAATAATTTATTACTCCCAGCGCACCCCGACGGCTACAAGCACGCCCTATGAAGTTACTAATTCTTGTAAATATATACGGACTGGAGGACAACCCCATACACATACGGTTATCGACAAAAAAACAAACCCCTGTACCAAAATCCCATTGCAAACCTTGTCGATTCCTATCGGTCGGATGGATCGAGACTGCTCGATACGCATTTTTAATATCCACTACCACCATGTAGTCCTGTGCTCGCATATCATCGACCAAGTCGTCGACGCCTAAATAAGAAAATGTCTGACTCACCTTATCAACGTATGCGTTCACAGACCTACACAATGGACGCAAACAATCTACAACACAACGGAACCCCTCACCCGTAGCCTTAGGAACACAACAAATATTGTGAATGCAAGAAGGGGAATCAGTCACCTCAGAAATATATCCATTGCGTAACTCACATGATAACTGCTCACTAATAAACTTATGATGAACGTCAGAGCGAACCGCTCTATTAAACACAGTGTAGTCAACAGGGCAATCAGCATTAATGACCGCAAAACCAAAAACTATACCTCTTAAAATGTAACTCCAATCAGCGTCATGCGAACCAAACAAAAATAATTCGCCCTGACCAGTCGAGCAATCAATCATCGGAGAGTGCATGACCCGACCACCCCGAGCCGGCACGCCCCCCGACTCGCGTTGACCAATTGAGCAATCAATCAACGGTTCCGCCCACCGCCGGTCCTCATGAGTGTCTATGGCCTTGCTTCCCTCAACACCGGTGCGCCCAACCCCACATCAATCCTTCCTACATTTGTCGCGCCGGTGCGACCTCGCACCGCACTTCCCACACCAATGGCCGAATCGACACACTTGCTCGTCCCTCGAACAACCATCTTCACTATTGAAACCATAACACGGCCGGACCCCATCTTTCGTGTACTGCTTCGACTCATTCCCCTTCCTAGACTGACCATAAGTGTTCGTCTTCAAGCAGTCAAATCCATAATAATGTAGAGTAAGTTCAGAATTGCCCGGGTTAAAAGCCGAATAACCGTCCTCCACTGCCAAACGACGAACACCAATATCATAATTTACATGCGCCACATTTATAAATTTAACCGCCTTAGCTCTACCCGACAGATAAGCGATATGACAAACAAAACGTTTATAGTCTCTAATGTTCGTATCCTTAGTATGCAGCATCCAGTGACAGTTCGCCTCAATGAGCTCATAACAGTTCAACTTACGCACAATTTTCTTATCTTCTGTGAAGCGCTCTATGGACCACTTACTTCTAAGTCGCCTCTCGCGACTACGCGTCCTGTCTGAAGACGAGGACGACGAACAACTGCGGCGCCTATGGCGCCTTCGACGCCTCGAAGGACTCCTGCCCCGTCGCAGCTCCGACTTGCACGCCTCCAGCACCGGCGTCCTCGACCGCCGGTGCGCACCCGGCGACCTCGACTCCCGACGCTTGTCTGACGAGGCGGTGCGGTCCCTGCACGCACCCCCTCCTCTGTCGCCCGACACGCTCCGACCGCCGGCACTGGAGACACTCCGACGGCGACTGCAAGAGCGGCTCCTCCGCCGCCCCCTCGACACGCTCCCTCGCCTGCCGCCCGACCTGCCCCGCCCGACACCGCTGTCCCGTGACGCACTCCTGTCCGCACCTCCCAACGACATTACTGACAACTCTCTCTCAATTGCCAGAGTCTTCTCCGCTATCAGTGCTTTCCTCTTCTTCTTCTCCAAACCCCGCAAACGCTCAAGCAACAAACGTTCGTCGTCACTCAGCGAGTCGTCCGAGACGACCGGCACAACCAAACTGGCTTTAGCAGGCTCCAACAACTTCTCTGACTTCAATTTCTCCTTCTCCATAATCTCCCCAGCCTGACGCGTAGCACGACGCGTCCGAGCTGGCCGTCGCGCGCACCACGTCGTTAATGGGCGCAAGGTGTATGTAGCCACACGGTGCACAAAAGTCCTTCGGCATATGTCCAATGACAAAACCGACAAGTGACAGCAACAATCAATGAAGTGCGTACTGTGACAGGAGCAGTCGACCGCTGACAGCAGCCGGTGCAGACGACGGAGCAGGCGGCGAAGACGGTGCAGGCGTTTCTCTCGGGTGAGCTAACCGGCACGCAGGCCGGGGGCGTATCAGGTGGGCGCCGGGCCGGCCGAGCGCCTTGGTTATATACGACTACTTGCGTGCCGCCTAGCAAGCGGCGGGTGCAAAATGCGTAGCACGAAGCCGGCGCGTTCGAAATGCCCCGAATATGACCAGCTCATAAATACATTCGTCAAGGCCCGCGAGTGCCTACACCAGTATATACTCATATATACTACCTATATATATTCCTTGTAAATGTCATCTGCCAAGAATTGTATGAGTGATTGTAAGCTTTGAGATTCTCCGTCGAGTCAAACCAATGACTTACGAAATTGATACTTGTCACTTCCCAGCTTGGCACTCATCATTAATAGGATTTGCCCAGTGTCAGGATAATGTGACTGAGTCGGATGTCAGGCCATGCTGCTGACATCCCGAACTCGCAGTTGAACAGTATTAGAAAGTTGCCATGAAGGCCATAATCGATTAACATGACCTGGGCGAGTCGGGTTACCCGAGTCGTCAGAATTTTAAATAGAACACCGCGAGTGGAGTCGACAAAAACATGTGCCGTGTGCAAAACGACCTGACCCAAGTAACCCACCTCTTGGCTGGGGTGGCTAGGAGCGATGACCTCACATTTGCGCTGGTACCATCTTGCAGGATAACAACAGCCAACGGTACCAGTCATACATGTTTTTTTGGGGTAATAACATAGATTAATGAAATGGAAATATAGCTAAGCTATGCCATCATAAAAGACTCTAAATCCTATTTCACTGTAGTTATATCAGTTATTTAAAAAAAAGAAAAAAAAAAGGTTTTGGATTAAGCCACCATTTTTTCCACCCCGAGCGTGGAGAAGCTTATTCGATTATTTGACCCGAGTCTGTGGGATGTGCGCATGCGGCAAAAAGTGGCTCAGGTGACCCGAGTTGATTAATCGATTACGCCCCAGCTGACCGCTGCTGCTCTCGGGCCGGCTCAAAGTTTCGCTGGTCGCGTGGCGTCAGCTGTGGCACGCCGCCTTCGCCGCCAACACCCCGCGCCGCGAAGCCCCGTGTGTGGGCCGCCAACCCGCCCTCCGCCCTCCGCCCTCCGCCCTCCGCCCGCCGCCCGCCGCGCGCCGCCCGCCGCCCGCCGCCCGCCGCCCTCCGCCCTCCGCCCGCCGCCCGCCGCCCGCCGCCCGCCGCCCGCCGCCCGCCGCCCGCCGCCCCGCCGCCCGCCGCCCGCCGCCCGCCGCCCGCCGCTCGCCGCTAAACCAAAACGAGGCCGATAGGGACGCTGCGTGCCCGGCCTCACGCACATTGTGCAGCCGGGAGAGACTCATTCAGCCACCGGCCGAGGTGGGGAGGAGAGAACGCTACTCAGGGAGACTGAGGGAGAGGGAGAGAGAGAGAGAGAGGGAGAGAGAGAGCGAGAGAGCGGAGAGGAGAGGCGGTGTGCGCCAGATGAGACAGAAATCGATAGAGCGCGGCACTGAGTGACAGGGAGAAGAAGGAAGGGATCTGTAGAGGAAGACAGACAATTAAGGAATATCGAGGGAGTTGGAGATGGAGCAGACGAGGGGGAGTAACTGAACAAGAAGGAGGAAGGGTGGAAGGAGAACTGTGGATGGAGAGCAAAGGAGAGTGACAGTTGGAGAGAGGAGATAGGGAGATAACCCGAAGGAGGAAGGTGGAAGTACGACTGGGGATGGAGCATAAAGGAGAGGAAAAGTTGAAGAGAGGACAGAGGGAGAGAAACTGAAAGAGAAGGACGGAGGTGGAAGTACGACTGACGATGGAGAGCAAGGCATGGTGAAAGTTGGAGAGAGGAGATAGGGAGAGAAGAGAGAGAAGGGGGAAAACGAAGAGGAAAATTGAGAGCTGAGGGGAAAGAAGAGTGAATACGGAGATAAGAGATAGAGAAGGGGTCGAAGAGGGAGATGTAGGAGAGAGAACAAGAGAGGGAGAGTGGTAACAAGGAAGTTACAAGAAAAGGAGGAGAGGAGAGGAAGCTAACAAGAGAGGACCGTGATAAAGGAGAGGGGAAAAGAAGCAGAGGGAAAGAAAGAGAATAAGAAGGAAGAAAGCGGAAAAGGAAGAGAGGGATTGAACGAGAGAGACGGAGAGAAGAACATAGGAAGACACCGAGGGATGAAGTGAATGAGAGTTATAGACAACCAAAAGAGAGCTTTGAAGATAAAAAGGAAGACTGGAAAGGATTGAGAGACAGAGAAAGAGAAAGAGAAAGAGAAAGAAGAGAGACAGAGCCTTAGGAACGCCCAGACCCACCTATCGCTTACTCAGCGTTTATCTCGACACCTGCAATGACGTGCTGGATGTACACACCCCTTTACCATGTGGTGCTGCTGATCGGACTGCTGTCAGGTGAGTGTCCTACCTGTGTCCTACCTGTGTCTCCCCTGTGCCCCCCCCCCTGTGTATCCCATGTGTCCTACTTGTGTTCTACCTGTGTCCTACCTGTGTCCTCCCTGTGTCCTACATGTGTCCTACATGCGTCCTACCTGTGTTATACCTGTGTTATACCTGTGTCCTACCTGCGTCCTCCCTGTGTCCTTCCTGTGTCATACCTGTGTCCTCATGTGCCTTACCTGGTTCTTACCTGTATCATACGTGTGTCATACATGTGTTCTACATGTGTCGCCATGTGTCCTACATGTGCCATACCTGTATACTACATGTATCCTACCTGTGTTTTAGCTGTGTCCTACATGTGTCCTGCATGTGTCCTACATGTATCCTACCGGTGTCCTACATGTGTCCTACATATGTCCTACCTGTGTCATACCTGAATCATGCATGTGTACTACCTGTGTCCTACATGTGTCCTACCTGTGTCCTACCTGTGCCCTACGTGTGTCCGACATGTGTCCCGCATGTGTCCTACCTGTGTCCTACCTCTGTCCTACCTGTGTAATAAATGTGTAATACATGTGCCCTACCTGTGTCCTACATGTGTCCTACCAGTGCCCTACCTGTGTTCTACCTGTCTCCTGCATGTGTCCTACCTGTGGCATACCTGTGGCATACCTGTGTAATACGTGTGTCCTACCTGTAATAACTGTTTACCCTTTTGGTATAGTTGATACTGCCTGTGGCGAAAGAAGATGGCAAGGCTGACGGCTAGTGCGAAGCGCTGGCGATCTAAGCAACACCTGATGATCTATCCTCCTTGTATCATTCTCACTCTTGTAGCTCTCCCTTTCTTTTTCTCTCTTCTCTCCATTGCTCTTGTTCTCCTGATATCTCTTTCTCCTTCTTTCTGTCCCATTCCTTTCTCTCTCCTCCTTCCTCATCTTACCAGCTCTTTCTTTGCTTTGCTTCCTGTGGCTCTCTCCCTCTTTCTCTCTTTCCCGGTTACTTATTTCTATCTCATTACATCTCTTCCTCCTCTTGTCTCTCGCCATATTCCTCATTCCTCCTCTTTTCCGTTCTTTTTCTGCTTCTCTTCCCCTCCTGCCTTCCATTGTCTGTTTCTCGTTTTCCTACTTCCAGCTTTTTCTCTGATTCTTCTCTTCATTCTCTTTCTCATTATCTTGCCTTCTGTCCCTTCATTTTCGCCTCTTTATTATTCTCTCTGTTCATGTTTGTCTCTTTCATTCTCTTTCTTTTTCTTTCTTTCTCTTTATTTCTTTCTTACTCTTGTTTTTATTGTTTATTTCCTTCTCTTTCATTCTCTTTCTTGCTTTCTCATTTCCTATTTCTTTCTCTTTCTTTCTCTTTCTCTTTTTCTTTTTTTATATTTCTTTCTCTTTCTTTCTCGGTATTTATCCTTCTTTATTTATTTCTCTTTCTTTTTTCATTCTCTTTCTTCTCTTTCCTCTTTATATCTCTTTATTTCTCTTTATTTTTCTTTCTTTTCTTTCCTTTTCTTTCTTTGTTTCTTTCTCTTTATTTCTCTCTAGTTCTCTCTATTTCTCTCTAGTTCTATATATTTCTCTCTATTTCTCTCTATTTCTCTCTTTGTCTCTCTTTATTTCTCTCTCTTTATTTCTCTCTCTTTCTCTCTCTTTCTTTGTTTTTCTGTTTCTTTATGTGTCTTTCTGTTTCTTTCTTTCTCTCTATTTCCTTCTCTTTCCATCTCTTTCTTTTTCTATGTTTGTTTCTCTTTCTTTTGCTTTCTTTGTCTTTCTTTCTGTCTCTTTCTGTCTCTTTCTGTCTCTTTCTGTCTCTTTCTTTATTTCTCTTTCTTCCTTTCTTTCTTTTTATTTCTCTTTCTTTCTCTCTCTGTCTCTTTCTGTCTCTTTCTTTATTTCTCTTTCTTCCTTCCTTTCTTTCTTTTTATTTCTCTTTCTTTCTCTCTCTGTCTCTTTCTGTCTCTTTCTTTCTCTTCATTTCTCTTTCACTCGCAATCTGTCTCTTCCTTTCTCGTTCTCCCTTTTTCTCTTTCTTTGTGTTTGTCTTTCTGTCTCTCTTTCTTTCTTCGGCGATTAAACAGGGGGAAACCATACTTGAGGTGTATTACTCTTCGTTACTTCATAGGTCCTCCCAAAGCGGAAGTCAGCCCGCCCATCTACCGAATCGGCCACCGTGCCCCAGCCAAATATGCTTCTATGCATAAAATATTGACTGATTCAAATGGACCTCTATGAACAGAGACCATTTTCTTTAAACACACAAAAAACCGGTTGAACTACTATTTGAAATCAACAGAATCACGCATAAAATTGTGGCAAACTTGTTGTGTTATCTTTCATCGATACGCTTGTTTGTTTATTTTGTTGTTTTACGTCCTAGCAACATATAAGGTCATATCAGGATGGGTACCGACTTACGACAGTGCACACTCATTGTGACTTTATAGTTCCGCCCCTCTGGGAGACCAGGCTGCCAGCCACATGAACTGATATCTCACTCAGTCACATTCTCCTGATACCAAGCCAACCAGTCCTTGCCTTATCCCAATAACGCTGAGCACCTTGCTAAGAAACGAGAAGTATAAATTGTTAAGTGATTGGTTTCACTCAACCAGTGTTAAACCCAGAAACACATGCGTTTGGGTCACCCGATCTCCCAAAACAGGAGATGGTTGTTCAATTCATTCGGCCTCCCATTCTGGTCTATCTTTCACCAACCTATTCAAGAACATCTTGATGAATTTTAAAATGCCTAAGTCAGACAATCCACTTGTACGGATGTGACCCTGCATTGGAAAAAGGTGCCTCTGGGCAGTGTGTAAAAATATATACGGATTTTCAGTTCGGAATTATATATTGGCAGAGAGCATTATTATTCTTAGGCGACAGAATGGGGACAAGGTTATGCAATAAAAGCAATGGGTGCACCACTCACACTATGACATGATATAAGCTATGTGAAATATATGTTCATACTTGATGCCCAAGATTGTGAAGAGATGTTCCTATATAAGAGACAGCTCATGTTTTTGGTGAAATGTTTCCTCTAGGCACCCATAAAGATTGCAAGTGGAGGGAAAGGACATTTTTAATATATATATAACTGTCTGCAACTACTTGTTACCATAGTGCCGATGGGCAAGCAGACCAGCCTAATATGCATACAGTATGGACACCACCTACAGCTGGGTTGAGTGACAGCCACCCATACTGGGGGTGTCACCCTCCCAGGCTGTGGAGGGTGCCTGATTGGCTGGCTGTGGGATGCCCAGTCACCTGCACTCCCTTGACCACCTGACCACACTAGCCTCACTTTGATATTAATTATTCAAGAAACTGCTCCAGACACACTGGACAGATCACTCTACTCCTGGATCTTGAGTGAGACACCTACTCTAGAGCAGGAACCCAGACACTCTGTCTGATGCTACCACCTTTCATATATCCAAATTGAGCTGTGTGCAACAACCAAGGGACTCCGGTTCAATGGGCTGTAGGGACTGATTCATAGACAGGCTAAAGAGATAATTCAACCAACGCGACACAAGTACAGTATAAAGTGGCATTTATTCAATATTTTTTAGCTTGTTACATTAGTCTTGATTTGTGAGTTTAATTCAATGATTCGAGGATACCAGATACTAACCCAATGAACACCCTATAGTTGGGTGGGAGGGACGGTAAATCTGAACCTTATGGACACGTCCTCCCAGCCCAGGTGCTCCGGTCGAAGTGATCGGAAGTTGCCACGTCATCAGTTAGTTCTAAGGACTTTACACCAGGTGGCAGGTCAATCGGTAGATATTATTAGTTCTCAGTTAGAATATAGATGGCGCCAAAGTCTCGTCCATAGAAAGCAGTGTACCCGTTACGCGGGTTAAATTACCCATGTTGATATCAACATTGACAATGAGATTCTGTGTGGACAGAAGGTAAGGGGTCAGGGTGATAGGTCACTAGCAGGTTAACAGGAGTTGATGCCAATAAAGCACAAATTCTTCACTGTCAATCTTGTGTGACTTGTCTTCCCTTTCTTCCTTATGAGTTTGTTTATGAGTTCATTTGAGAGAGGCATCAGGTGGGACTGAATGGGGAGAGTTTATGATATTATCTGGTGTTTCATGACAGCCGAGCATACCGAAATGTTATAAGTGATTCTTTAATAAAGAATGGCAGGTTGGGTTGGTTGTTGGAGTTTTACATCCTGGCAACATCTAAGATCATATTAGCATCGGCCCCGACTTGTGACAGTGCACACTCATGGTAACTTTATAGTGCTGCCCCACTGGGAAATCAGGCCACCGGCCCCATGACCCAATATCGCACTCAGTCCCATTTTCCTGACACTGAGCGAATGCAGTCCTTGCCCAATCCTATTAATGACTAGCACCTGGCTAGGAAGCAACAAGTATCAATTTTGTAAGTCATCGGTTTGACTCGATGAGAAATTAAAATCCTGACCTTCTGCATGTGACGCCTGCTCTCTACCCATTCGGTCATGGCGTCCTGTCTATATCAAGAAAGATACAATATACAAATGTGCCAAGCTATACTCATAAAACCATTAGCTATCTAACGGTCCTTCCCTATTTCAGATCGACCTTGGATAGCCAAACCCAACACAAAACAAACTCAAACATCTACGAACCAAGAACACACTTAACTGCCATGTCTAACACCTACCTAGCAGTCCTTCCCTATTTTGGATCGACCTTGGATAGCCAACCCCAACGCAAAACAAGCTCATACATCTACAAATACTAAATAATCACCATGTACCTGCTACTTTGTGAAAAACAAAAACATCTTATCGCCTCCTACTGTGTGATAAGAATAAACCACTACTACATCTGGACAGCATTGAAAACAGCACTCAAGCTTACATGATATGGGCAGTATAAACACAGCATAAACAAAACTAGTCTTTGATAACGTACCATTAGGAGCAAATAGGGGAAAATATTATTCCTGAAAGTGGATTAATTATCATTCGCAATGTCAATTTTTAAAATAGTTTGTTTCCACTGACCCGCCATTTCACATACCTTGTCAGATGATATGAATTAAAACTAAATCGCAAGTTGATGATGTCATCTAATGAAGAGCGCCAGGTATTTACTGCAGAGGGAAGACAACATTCTGATTTAAATGCTCGTCCTAATATTAAATGGGGAAATTGAGAAGATAATATTGCATTGATATATATACAGAAAGATGGCACGATGGAATCATTCATAGGATCCTTTGGTGGGCTGCCAACCTATCCTAAAATTATTTTCATTCCAATCAGAAGACTGTGCTGAGAGCTGAACTGGTATGACCAATATGCCAATAAGCCAATAATCCTATAAGCCAATAAGCCAGTAAGGTATTAAGCCAGTAAGTCAATTTGTATGAACAATAAAGCAATATAATTCATCAGAAGACTACATAGTACATGGGATGGCCGAATGAGCTGTGTGCCTGATTCCTATTTGGCAAGTCGTGAGACACAAACCCCAGGTTCATATGGTAACACCGATGTAAAGATTTCAAATTCCCCCCTGACTGAAGTTCCCCTAGGGGAACTTGAAAATGTTTTCAAATTCATCCCACGGGAATTTGAAAACGTTTTCGTTTTCTCTCCCTCGTTTTAACTTTCCCTCCCCCCCTCCCCCATTTTTGTGGAATTTTCTCTATTTTTGTTATTTTGTTAAAACATATTTCACACCAAATGACAAAAAGTCTCCAAGATGGCTAAGAAAAAAATATTATGCGTCTGAAATTTTAAGTTTAAAAAAAGTTTATTTAACAATATTAAATTCCTGGAGGGGGGAATTTGAAAATAGGGGGAGGAATCTGAAAACTGTTTTTAATTTCCCTCCCAGGAATCGGAAAACGTTTTCAATTTCATCAGATGGAAATTAAAAATGTTTTCAGATTCCCGGTGGGAACTTGGAAAGGGGGGGAATTGAAATCGGTACACCGGGCTCAGTGGCCGAATCGGTAGAGCACAAGCCTCGCATGTGGGAGAGCAGCAGTTCGGTTCCCTGTCTACTCAAACCGCTGACTTATGAAATTGATACTTGTTGCTTCCTAGCCTGGCATTCCACATTAATAGGATAAGGCAGGCACTGGTTAGTTCAGTATCAGGATAATGTGACTGAGTGGGATATCAGGTCATGGGGCCGGCAACCTGATTTCCCAGTGGGGCAGCACTATGAAGTCACCATGAGTGTGCACTTTAACAAGTCGGTACCCATCCTGATATGACCTTAGATATTGCCAGGACATAAAACTCCAACAACAAACCAACATACAAACCCTTGACTTAAAAATGTAATACCAACTGTCAGCTCAGTGTCAGGATAATGTGACTGAGTGGGATATCAGGTCAGTGCTGCCCACCTGGTCTCACAGTGGAGCAGCACTATAAAGGTGCCATAAGTGTGCACTGTCACAAACCGGTACCCGTCCTGATATAACCTTAGATGTTGCTAGGATGTAAAGCTCCAACAACCAACCATAGGTGGTTGAACACTGGACTATCGCGGTAGGAGGGGCGGGGTGCGGGGGGCGGGGAATAGTGTACAAGAGGGGTGAAAGGTCATTTATATTTGTATCGGTACATTGTATTTGCAGTGCATAATATAATCACAAGTATTATCCTCAAAGATCTACAGTCGGCATGTTTTACTGTCCAACTGCATTGTTTTTTTTTTTTTTGGGTTGGGGTCCTCGGATCCACCTCCGGCCCAACTACTAATTGCTCCAATTGACATTGCACTTCAATCCTGACACCTCATATATCATGCTCATATATTCTACTTTATATTCTATACTCATGATTGATCACTGTGATTACATGTTGTGCCTCATATCTCATTATATATCTATATACTCATGCTTGATAATGTACTTATCCATGTTTATTCCGGCATTTCTAAATAAAATGCCTTTTATCCTTGTTTTTTTGTGCTAAGGTAAGATTCCATATATGCCTTATGTGGTAGGTGGTATGCCAATGCGACAACAAATCGAAAAGCATGTAAAGGCGTGGTGATGCTTCCACATGTCTAGTTGTGAATGCGAATGTGTGGACAGTAAAGTGGATTACTCATTGGACCTCTTGATGCGAAGTCATTTGTCGCATTCAGATGCACATTCACATTTGCCTACTGCATATCATATATATATATATGGAATCTTAGCTTTAAGCTAAGATTCTATATATGCGGTATGCAGCCTGAAAATGCGAATGCGGCATACAGCCTAGATAGCGATGCAATTTTCGGTGTCTCTTTCTACAAATTTGTGAAGGAAAGTCAACGTTCCTGTTGTTTCCTATGGCAAATGGGGCAGCATTCTCATTTGCATTTGCATTTGCATTCGCATTCGCATACCCACACCACATACCGCATACCACTTACCACATACAGCGTATATGGAATCTTAGCTTTAGGCCTGGAGCGATTCCATGGCAGTGTGCATAATGTGGCAGACCTGCTTGGAGGATGTTAGGTTAGCGCGCCTTTGTTGACAGCCTGGGGCGGTTTCTCAGATGTTTAAACACCATTCAAACTTCCATGATATATTCATTCAGCAAGAGAGGCTGAATATATCACAGCCGCCATTTTAAGCGTTTCTTAATCGAGCTAAGTCTACTACTAACCTGCAGCCATCCCCGAATCCCTCCATATTTTTTTTCTTGGAAAATGAATTGTATTCATATATGAGACTGTCTCAAAAGGTGCTAAGCAATATGGGACAAAACTTTGTCCATTGTAACGATCAACATACTATCTGCTTATGCATTTTGCTCAGGATAAACTGATTTGTTTTTTACATGGTGTTTCATGATCCCAATAGAATACATATTGATTTGAAGCAAATGTCCTTGTGTTTTCAGTGTAACCCTTTGTGTGCTGTTTTGTGTCAATCGTCACAATGGACAAAAAAAAGAAGAGTTATCACCTTTTGAGACAGGCTCATATATATGTATTTTGTCAGTGCCATAGCTATGGTCTTCCGAACAATAGTGTTATAGGTATAGAGGTATTTACACTACATTTTTTTACATGGTTTATATAGAAAATTGAAGTGTCATGCAAATTCTGAAATGTGAAAATTAACACTTCCATAACATGCATTCAACCCCCCTTTTGTTCCAAATGTTTTCACCTTTCTTCGTGTAAGAAACAATGCTTGTTTGCTTAACTCTAATCAATCTAACCAGACCTGATGGCCGAATAAGTTAGAGGGCCCATCTCCCGTGCTAGTAGATCCCTGGTTGAGTCAAACCAATGACTTAAAAATTGATACTTGTCGCTTCCAAGCCTGGCGCTCGGCATTATTAGGATAGGACAAGGTCTGGTTAGCTCAGTGTCAGGATAATGTGACTGAGTGGGATATAGGGCCATGGTACAGGCGGCCTGGTTTCCCAGAGGGACAGCACTATAAAGTTGCCATGAGTGCACACTGTCACAAGTTGGTACCCATCCTGATATGAGCTTAGATGTTGCTAGGACGTAAAACAACAAACAAACAAACAAACAATCAATAACATCTTGTTTGAATTTGTGTGTTTACTACAACAACATTCTGGATGTGTGATTGATTTCCATGTTACAGGAGTGATATTAGTGTATTGCACAATTTGTATAATATCAAAATCAAAACGTAAAATAGCGTTTTTTTTAAACTCTAACATATGCACAACAGGTAAATCTTCACATGAACATGGATGTTGCCATTATTTGGAATGTTTTCTGTAATTATTTGGAAGGTTTTACCTTTTGGATTCGTTGCCATAATTTAGTGCCGACTTTCAGAGAATAACCCAGATATATATATCAAATGTTCTCCTGAGGATAGGATGCAGGAGAGGGGGGGGGGGCACCCGGCTACAATTCGCCATCCGGTTGGGCGGGGGGGGGGGGGGCACCTCCATCTATGCGTCAGTCAGTAGGCAGTCAGGAACATGTATTCTCCTCCAAGCATTTATATATATGTTTGTTTGTTGTTTGTTGTTGTTTTATGTCCTAGCAACATCTAAGGTCATATCAGGATGGGTACTGACTTGTGACAGTGCACACTCATTGCGTTGTTATAGTGCTGCCCCACTGGGAGACCAGGCTCCCAGCAGCATGATCTGATATCCCACTCAATCACATTCTCCTGACACTGAGCCAACCAGTCCTCACCCTATCCTAATAATGCTGAGAGCCTGGCTAGGAAGCGACAAGTATAAATTTTTAAGTCATTGGTTTGACTCGACCAGGGTTCGAACCCACGATCCCATGGTCTACCAACAGGGAGACAGACGCTCTACCTCATTCGGCCATCCCGTCTGGTTTATATATATGTGTATATATATATATATGTGTGTATATATGTGTATACATAATATATGCGCATGCTCATTTGATGATCGAGGCATGCATGTATCTGTGCCAACAAATACTGCTGCTACGAGTCCTGCTGAAACACACAAATATATATATATATATATATATATACATATATATATTTATAGTTTTGTTTGTTTGTTTGGTATTGTGTTTCGTCCTAGCAACATATAAGATCATATCAGGATGGGTACCGACTTGTGACAGTGCGCATTCATGGCAACTTTATTATAGTGCTGCCCCACTGGGAAATCATGCCACCAGCACAATGACCCAATATCCCACTCAGTCATATTATCCTGACACTGAGCTAACCTGTCCTTGCCCTGTCTTATTAATGCAGAGCACCAGGCTAGGAAGCGACAAGTATCAATTGATAAGTCATTAGCCTGACTCGACCAGGTTTAAAATGTGTGGGTTCTGATTTCATATATATATATATATGTGAAGAGCTCTTTTCCAAAACACGATATACAAACTTGGCATAGGTATTGCAAGCTCATTTTTTTTATTGTCGTTTATTGCATTTTGGAAAAGAGCTCTTCATAATGTACATAACATTATATATATATATAGCTATTTATATATAAATATATATCCATGCGCCTGATCATTTGATGACAGAAGTATGCATGTACCTATGCCAATTGATAGTGCCCCTACGAGTCATGGTGAAACATATATATATATGTATATATATATAGATATATACATATATAGATGTATATATCGATATATAAATGTGTATATCCATATTTATATACATATATAAATAATTATATATATACATATATAGATAAATATAAAAATCCTCTGGTGCGACTGACACTTGTCGACACCAGATGGAGGGGAGGTGGGCGCAAGTGCCGCCACCGGTCAAGTGCGGAGTCTCATGGAGAATAAAAATGGTATCAAGTAATATAGTAATATAATATATAATGGAAACAATTCCCTTTGTATTTTTATACTCGCCTAATACGCTATACATCACATGTATGCGCAATGAAACTGGCAGATGGCCCTGACACCACATTATACAGTGCACGCGTGGAGATTATTGGACTGTGCCAGTTTACTACTGAATACTCCAATTTCGCGGAGTGTACACACATAGCAACTCAGTCATGCCCGCCCCCCCCTCATACACCTCCCAACAATGACGACTGTCGGCAGTATGCCGGCGATACACCAGTGTAATTCGCGATGTCATTCAATTTATCCTCATGTATATGAATCATGGCTATATGATCGCTCACGGAAATATAAACAAGGACACTATCTATCTTTAGTTCCCTAGACTATACTATACTCATTATATACTATCTATTTGACCCTGTGTAGGCCCTGTGTAGTTACAATATTGACCAAACTGGCGCCACCTGTCAGGGGCTCTGACCACGTAATTGACGACGCGTCCAAGCAGCTCATTGAATTGGATTTTATTCAATAACACATAGGGTTGTAATAGTCATTAAAGTAGGTTAAATTAGGAAGTTTGTCCACCAGTTGAAGGTCGACTCAGGCCCTCAACCCTATCGTCTTATTGTGTTTGTCATTTGAAGGGATGGGTGGGCAGCTGAGTTGAGGTGGTGAGTTGCTCATCCGGCTGCTGGAGTTGTAGTGATGTTTGATGGGTCTCCGGGGCTGACGATGGGCGGTTGTGACATCAGAGATCTCGCGAGAGACTTGGGTTTGTGTGAAACCCGGTAGGCGTGTGGGGGTAAGGATTCAAACCCAGGTGGCGCAATCGGGGAGACTCGTGCGCAAATTACCCATGTTGGCGAACCAACATGGACTATGCCAATATTTTGGGGAGTTTGAGACCTGCTTATGCCTCACTCACAAATGCGTTACGGCGTGCTTGCCGTAACTCGCCGCATCGGTCAGACCGTGCCGTGATGGCACGATGAGTTACGGTTACCATGCGGTCACCATAATTTTTTTTGTTTGTCACATGGTGTTGTGGTTTTTTAATGTTGGAGTTATCTTAGCTTCGAAAATCGCAACACCACAGGCCACAATCCTGGCAATCCAGACTCCACAGCACCGACCGATCACTTTGTTTACATCAATTAAAAGGTTGTAAAATTACTATCAATATGGTACAAAATTAATGTTTGTGTGGTCAATATTAAGAAACTTACTTTTGTGTGTATTAAATACGTGTATAAATTTAACATAAACTATACGATTTGTGAATAGATAAACTGCAGGCCGCAACACTGTAACATTTGCATAAACCACAAGACACACCACAGACCACAGCACTGTATGGCGTCCGCAGCATTTGTGACCTAGGCATTAGTTAGGTTAGGTTATATTTTAATGTTTATCTGGCATATAAACAGTTGGCCCCAGATAAACAGAACAACGATAAAACTGACGGGTTATCATGTTAACGTGTTAGCATGTCAGCGCAAGTCAAGTTAAAATTGTTACCATTCAAGTGGGTCTCTAAGCGATAACGGCCAGATGCATCTGGCATACAGTGGTCAGAGCCCCTCACAGGTGGCGCCAGTGTGGCCAATACTGAAACTATATATAGGGAACTGATGATAGATAGTGTCCTTTTTTTATATTTCCATAAAAGATTATACAGCACATACGATGATCAGCTAAGCTATGCTACTATATAGCATAATTTTGCTACTAACAATGAAGAATCAATATACATGAGGATAAATCTGCACAATGCATGAGAGAAAGTGTGAATTCAGATATTGGAGATATTTGTTGCAGTAATATATATATATATATATACAGTACCATCGGGTTAATTTTGGCTAAAGCAATTACAATATTCAGACAGTTTAGGAGCAAGCTATATATGTTTATATACATAGACATTTATGTTCGCTTGCTTGAGTTTTACGTCCTGACAACATCTAAGGTCATATCAGGATGGGTACCGACTTGTGTGACAGTGCACACTCATGGGAACTTTATAGTGCTGCGCCACTGGGAAACCTACAGCATTATCTGATTTCCCACTCAGTCACATTATCCTAATACTGCCCATATATGTATATAATAGAAAAATCCGGCGGTACAGTGAGTGTATGTAGTGGGGGGGGGGGGTTGAATGGTGTGTGCTCAGACAGGTGGCGCCCCCCAACGGTTCTGAGTGTGAGTAGGATGGACGTTTTTAGGTGAAGAAGTCTCCTCCAGTAGATGACTGAGGGAGGAGTTAGGGCTGAGGAGCAGATGGAAGCTTACGGCCTTATTATACTCGTATAATGGCTTATATGGCATATACGCATATCTAGTAAGATATGAGGTAACGTTCTAGTAACATATGAGGTCACATCAAGTAACGATATATGCTCCCCTGTATTGCACCACCTCTACCATCCACACTACACTATTAACCACTCTGACCTTTAAGGCCACGTCATGAGGATTCAGTGCAAATCTCCCATGCCATATACTGCGTGACAGTTTGCCATGATATATTGATGGGTATACTCAAAGACCCTAAAAGACTAAGACGGCTCACTCCCTATCTCTCCCCTGGTAATGTACATTTTGCAGTGCCACCTTGTGGTGGGTTTGATCAGCCCAGCTGGTGGTTGGTGTTTCACATGTAAACGCATACAATTATATTATACATGAGATAGGTAAGTATGAATACACATAAATATGAAATTGCTATGAACAAATACACATCATCATCAGCATCATCATCATCATTGTGATCATCACACATCTTTCACATTCATAAATACATTTATACATATAATATAGCACCTGTTTAACTAAGAGAACAGCCAGCGCACCAAGTGGTGGGTTTGATCATTTTGATTACACAGTACAGGCTGAGTGAGCCGTCTTAGTATTATAGGGTCTTTGATATACTAGATCAAATCTCAACCGATTGACCTGTCAAAATAATATACAGTGGTTCCGTCGGCTGCTGTCATTTTGACGGTGTCAATACCCACATTATATTATGGCGCCCGTACTGTCAATAAAACACCACTGTCACACCCTGCCAATAAACAAACATTAGAAACGTGATAATTATATAAATACTTTGCTTGCAAATGAGAAGGAAAAACTAGGACTTGGTTTGGGTTGAGTTTATTCTCTGGCTGAAGAATATATGCCCTACCGAAAAAGTTTTGAAAGTGAGCAGAGTGACAGTTGGCTCATGTTATAAGAGGCACGGGAGGAGAGAATGCCATGGAAGATTAGATGGTTAGGGAGAAACATTTAATGGGCTGCCGATATTTATATCCATATAATAAATGATATAGTACATAAATAATTTGTTCACAAATGAGAAGGAAAGACTAGGACTTGGTTTGGGTTGAGTTTATTCTCTGGCAGGAGAATATATGCCAAACATCGACAGATGCCGCCAACCAAACCAAGACCCATCAGAATCCTAATAAATATCTGGAACAGTAGTCTCTGGAGCAGAAGTTAGAACACCGAGAGCTGTGGCTACCCGGATATCGTTCATGATCCAGACGCTCATAGGTGACTTCACATAGAGGAAGACGACGTCACTTGACCAGTCACCACTGCTCCGAAGTTCTTCTAGGGTAGCACCACATAGTGAGAGGAAGGTGCAGCCCCCCTGCAAAGCGAGTGGGAGGAGATGGTATTGGGTCCAACCTCCGCCTTAGATGAGAAGAGCTTCAGGGAAGCTTGATAGATGGTGTACAGTATAGGGGAGGAGGCGACTCCCAAGGCAGGTAGCCAGAATGTCATGGCCTCTGGTGGGGCAGGGAGCTGGGCAAAGTCCTTCTCCGTCCAGAACACAGCATATAGGGCCTTGTTGGGGCACCTGGCGACTGGCACTTCGAGGACACGCTCCTGGAACTGTATGGTCTTTGAGCAACAGATGCTGACAATCATCCCCCAGTTGAGGAAACAAAAATCCTTCCATCTGAGTGATGAGTCAGACAGCGTTATCTGACATTTCCAAAGGAGGGCTGGGAAACTGCAAAGAACTGCCGCCCTATAGGCCGTGTGGCCTGGTGTTGCAGATAGGCGGGTGAAGATCCGGAGCAGCATGTCAGGGAGAGGGGGCGTAGCCTGGTGCGGAGGCACACCCTTCTCTCGCTTGATCCCCTTAATTGTAGTTTTGAAAGTGAGCAGAGTGACGGTTGGCTCATGGTATAGGAGGCATGGAAGGAGAGAATGCCCACTCCGCAGCAAATAACACGGAAGATTAGATGGTTAGAGATAAACGTTTAAGGGGCTGCCATTATTTATATCCACATAATAAATGATATAGTACATATCAGGATAAACCGGACGTGGTGGCACAATCGGTAGAGCGTAGGCCTCCCGTGCGGCAGATCTCAAGTTCGATTCCCGGTCGAGTCAAAAGAATGACTTATAACATTGATACATATCACTTCCTAACCTGGCGCTCAGCATTAATAGGATAAGGACAGGACTGGTCAGCTAGTTGTCAGGATAATGTGACTGAGTGGGATATCGGTGTGGTGTCTCCCCCACCCCCTCAATAGCCGATGTCTACTTTTTGTGCTCGGGGGGTCGTTAAACAACGGGTGTGGTGGTCGAATTGTTAGAGCGTAGGCCTCGCATGCGGGAGATCGGGAGTTTGTCTCCTGGTCGAGTCAAATGAATGACTTACAAAATTGATACTTGTCGCTTCCTAGCCTGGTGCTGGGCATTAATAGGATAGGGAAAGGACTGGTTAGCTCCGTGTCCTGATTATGTGACTGAGTGAGATATCGGGCCTGATTTCCCAGTGGGACAGCACTATAAAGTTGCCATGAGTGCGCACTGTCACAAGTCAGTACACGTCCTGATATGACCTTAGATGTTGCCAGGATGTAAAACTCCAACAACCAACCAGCCAGCCAACAACCAATATACAGTGAGCCCGTCGGCTGCTGTCATTTTGACGGTGTCAATACCCACATTATATTACAGTGCCCGTACTGTCAATAAGAAAAGAAAACACTCTTAAGCCTTGTTTACATGAGGAATTGTAAAGCGAATTAGACAAAGCGAATTATATGAAGCGAATTAGTGGCGCGTCTACACATGCAGCGGTTTAAGGCGGAAATCGATATCTGCGCATGAGCAAGTCCATACGAACCAGTGCTTAAGCTAGTTTGCTTCATATAAACCACCTCGCTAGGTGGTTTATATAAAGCGAATCATATGAATCGATTCAGCCCTAATCCGCCTCACAGCGCGTTCACACGGCAAAATGTGAGGCGAACTAGGCAAGGCGCTTTATATGAGGCGGATTAAATCGCCCTTGTGAACACGGCTTATCATTCTGTCAACAACCATTAGAAACGTGATATATATCAGGAATATGACACAGGAAATAATGGTAGTTTAGGGAACAAAAACACAAAGCCGCAGACTATTTAGACAGGAGTGAATAACCAGCATAGTGTGACTACATGGTGTGTCTATTGTCCAGTGTTATCGTCGGGGAGCGTGTGACCGTGACATTTGTACAAACAGTAATCATCCCGATCCACACTTGGGAGTCCGTGGTGTTTGGGGTTTTAAGGCCTCGCAACATAGGAGGTCATCTCAAGAGGAGCGCCTGGGCCACGTTCAAGGTACGTCTCGGAGATATTCCTGACATTGCGCTAGTCTGAATGACTTGAGCTGTCTGGTGCCTCGAAAATAGCGGCCTCCATAGGGGGTAGCCATTTGCAATCAAAAAGAAGAGTTGTGATTGGCTGAAACCACTGATTTCGGCGGCCATTTTTGAGGCGCTTTTTGCCTCCTCTCTGAAAAGTGAGATGTCGCGGAGGCGACTGGGAGGTGATTCGAAGGCAGCTCGGAGGCGGCTCGGAGGCGGCCCTGGCTTATGACAGTACAGCGCAGACTCCTTGGGGATGTATTAGGCCATGTATTCATAGAATGTTCCCTTGTGGCATGCTCCCTTGTTCGGTGTTCGCTTGTGACATTGTGGAATGCCACACAGACAATGACCCTGCGCTTTGCTTAGTGGCCATTCCCATAGTTTGGACCCATGGATCGTATGGCCTTACAAGTATGGCACATGTGACATACTGACTGGGAGCACAGAGAATGAACATGTTCATTGTCTGTGTGGCGTCAGGTAGGCTAGGTAGTGACAAGTATCAATTTTATAAGTCATTGCTTTGACTCGGCTGGGATAGGAACTCCCGACCTTCCGCACGGAAAGCCTGCGCTCTACCGATTCAGCCACCGCGTCCGGTCACAATCACTCGGAACACCCGTATTCATGTAAAAACGCTTGGCTTGACTAGGCCGGGATTTGAACCCGCGACCTTCCGCGCTGGAACCTGACGCGAGGTCACTATGCTATCTGGTGCTGTTGTACACATTAATTAGTACCGGAGTCTAGGATAGTGGGCCATGTTGGACAGATGCTGTCGACACTCTATTCTCATCGTGACGCAAGTTGCTTGTTTGGTTGGTTGTTGGAATTTTAAGTCCTGGCAACATCTAAGGTAATATCAGGATGGGTACTGACTTGTGACAGTGCGCACTCATAGCAACTTTATAGGTCTGCCCCACTGGGAAATCAGGCCACCAGCACCATGACCTGATATCCACTGTCACATTATCCTGACATTGAGCCAACACATATTTACCCTATCGTATTAATGCTGAGTGCCAAGCTATGAAGCGACAAGTAGCAATTTTGATAAATCATTGGTTTGATCTGACCGGGATTTGAACGCCCAATCTCCCAAAGGGGAGACCTGTGCTCTATCGAGTCAGCCACGGCACCCTGCACCCGGCAAGTAGCATAAATATCAGTTTAATAGAAATACTACAAATAGATGACATGTTTGTTTTTATTTTTTCATGTTTCACTTTGGCGTTATGCCACTTAGGCTCTGAGACCCAAACTGCCAGCATGACTAGTTATATTTGTTAAGGTGCTGTCACATTATGACGCATTATGCCAACATACATAGAAATATGTGATGTTTGGCTGCTATGTCGGGATACAGCATTATGCATTACGCGTGCGTTAGACGCTCGTTGGTATATGTCAGTGTACATTGGCGTTGGTCGAGATACATCGTCACACGTCAGGGGTCAGCAAAGTTTGGTGCATGCACAAAACTTTCGAGGTACGACAACGTTCGACAAGGTGTGGATATTACGTTGGCTGTACATTATGTATACATTAGGCGTACGTCGATGTACATTAGACATACTTTAGACAAACGTTGTTCACTACATTGCACTATTTTGCACTATATTGCACTATGTTGCACTACATTGATCTACATTAAAGGCAGTGGGGATGTACAGAGTGTGTATTGAAAACGTATGGATAATGTACATCTAACTTACATTAGCATTTCTTGACATATGTAACGTATGAGGCGTAGTTCTGTTGATCAAAAAATGTATATAATGTTCACCTTAATTCAAGCGTTTTTCACCTGGAGGCACCTTAGCCATATGTTGCTCATACATTGTCCATGCGCAATGTATACAGTATATATACATCCAACTTTGCCCGCACACCCAGCCGAAAAGTTTGCCGCTTCTCGATGTAAAAAAGTGATTTTACGCATTGGCCGCACGCTTGCCAGATGAGTCGTAATGTGAGAGGGCCTTTAATGTACTGTTTCGGTACACTAATATATTCCTGAACTGTTTCTGTTGTGACCTACAGTAGCAAATGACCTAGCATTTGTTTTATTTGATAAATCTTTTTTGGGGGGGGGGGAAATATCAAAAGTTCAGGTGCAAATCTCCGTAAGCACCAATCCAAAAATGTAGTTCAAATAAAAGATGGTGACTTGAAAATAACTTTAATTCTCACTAATTCCACTTTTCTTATGATCAAATGTTTATGGAGTAATGAACACAAAAGTAGGAATATAAACAAAATTACCTCTTTCAAGGTTTGATTCCGATGTTTATCTCAACTTTTGGTTTGGCGGTTACAAGGATTTGCACCTGAATTCTTCAATCTTTATTCTGTGGAATAACTTCTTTTGTCAGCACACAAGCACTGCTTTGCCAGCCATTTTTCAAATAGAGCTTATACTCTGGGTGCCATCTTATCATCCCCTGGAAGGAATGACAATGGTGCATCCCCGTGACAAACATGGATCAAGGATTGAGCACGAGGCAGTTTGGGGTCAGGGAGTGCATAATGCCTGGTACACACCTCCCGTATAAAACCTAAATGTGCCTGTTTCGCGACTAAGTTTGAGTTTTAGTCGGTTTCAGTCTTTAGGTGTGTGACCCCCTAACACACCTGAGCCTTCCGATTTACGACTTAAAACTCAGTTTTAGGTTTTATATGGGAGGTGTGTAACAGGCTTTATAAGATTTGAAAAATGAATCGGGCAGTTTTAGTCGGGAAATGGGACGGTTCGGGTTGTGATGGGTCCCGTCGGGCTGTCAGTTTTAGCATGTGAATCGTATACGGGAGGTGTGTACCAGGCTTAAGCAGTCCTTCAATGTAGAGAACGTGAGGGTCTCCACCCCTTCAGTGTTTATCTATCACGCCAAAAGTCAGTACCCATCCTGATATGACGTTCCAGGTTGCCAGGATACATCACCTCAACAAACACTACTTGCGTTGATAACTAGATGCGATTGCCAACTGAGTTGAGTGCACTCCTCCCGTTCTGGTAAGTGGTGGGATTCGAACCCTGGGTTCGAACCCTGGCTGAGTCAAACCAATGACATACAAATTGATATGTGTCGCTCCCTAGCCTGGCGGGCGCGCTCAGCCTTCCTAGGTAGGATAGGGCAAGGAACAGTTGAATGAGGAATACCAATTGTCCGCGATTGAAATTTTCCCCACTCAATCAAATAAAGTACACACACAACATTTAGGAAATGGTCAGCTCCACGATATTGTTATTGATGTTCCCCAGTAATACGGGATGCATGAACACTGAGGCGCGAGATGCTCGCTCTGTCTGCGTTGAAGGACTACAAATGCACTCACTGACCCCAAACTGCCTCCTGCCCCATCCTTGATCCACATGTGACAGTGGCGCGCCATATCCCCCCACTCCCCCCCCCCCCCCATGGGGCTTATAAAGATGGCATCACTGAGGGTAGGGCTACATCCCACCCCACCCCCCACCCCTCACCCACACACACATATAAACCATCACACACCCACACATACACCTCCAACATCCACCATTCCGAGGTCAGGATCTGGTCGTAAAACAGTGTGAATATGCTAAAGAGGCAACGCTGTGAAACTACATGTGTCAAAGCACAGTGGCGTTAACTTAATACTTGACACACCATACATAATCCGATGAAAGCGTGAAGTTGTCTACGTTGGCTGGGTGTTGGAGTTTTATGTCCTGCCAACATCAATGGTAATGTCAGGACGGGTACCGACTTGTGGCAGTGCGCAGTTATGGCGAGTTTATAGTGCTGCCCCACTGGAAGATCAGGGTGGTGGCACCATGACCTGATGCTGCCAGGACATAAAACCCTAAGAAACAAACAAAACATGGTATTCCTTCCATGCAGCAATGGAAGTTTACTAAGTCAATACATATAATAGAACCTGCTAGACGTGCCTGCCTTGCACAGTTGTAAACCACTGCCTTGTGGTACAGGTTCTTGATAGAACCATAGGCTAAGGGAGGAAATCCTAACAGAAAACCATGTTACCACAGCAGCATTAAGGGCAGTGATGAATGGAACTCCCAACATCACCCGACCAGCCACGGCAGGGTCAAATAGTTTGCGCCTGTCTTGACATCTTATTGCTGGTGTGAGACCTCTATTTGTTCCCGCGAGACCTCTATTTGCTCCCCGAGAGAGTGCCGCTGGTAACTTTCAAAAGCCAGCAGCACTTCAACACTTTGCAAGCAGTTTTTATGAAATGTACAACCGCACGAAAGGAGAGCGGCAGTTAAGTAATGAAAGCTGTGTTTGTCGCATTGCGACTGAAAGCATGATGATGAACATGACCAAAGCAACTTTCCTTCCTTCCAATTATTACGAGCAAATATCGTTAGCTATAACATCTGTAAACTGAAACAACCTATTCTCCAGGAGTTACTTATGACCCAACCATGGTTTGAGGGTCTCTGTCGTCAAACTGTCCCTATTACTGTCATTCAGCCATAATGACTGTTTTTTTGGTGTTTTTTTTTGTTTTTTTTTGGTAAAGTATTTATTCATCTGAATATGACATTTGTCAGCACCAGAGCACTGGTCTTCCGGCCATCTTACGATTGGAATTGACATTCTAAATAATTGAAGTTTGGTCAGTGCTTTATTAGTCACAGCACCGATCATGTAGAATTAAGGTAGTGGCTCCTGCTGTATAATGTACAGCATCAGTCACTGCGGTTCATGTAAAAATGGGGAGCAGCACCGAGTAGAAAATGTATACTGGGGGCAACTCAAAAAATCCTTGTGGGTTACATTTTTCTCTTATAAAACAAGCTAAGTTTATAGTTGACAAGACATTTTGTCTGTCTTATGTAATGTTCAATGTGTTTAAACAGATTGATAGATGTGTAGGATGTTCGGTGTGTTGTTGGTTTGTTCATGATGGTTAAGGGTGGTGGTGGCAGGGGAGGGGGCCCATTGGGGTGGGTGGTAGGGGGGGCTGCCGGCACCATGACCTTGTATGCTACTCAGTCACATTATCCTGACACTGAGCACATCAGTCCTTGCACTGTCCTAATAATGCTGAGCGCCTGACTAGGAAGCAACAAATATCAATTTTTAAATCATTGGTTTGACTCGATCAGGGTTCGAACCCACGACCACACGATCTACCAGTACGGGAGACGGAAGCTCTAACTCATTCGGCCTTCCTGTCTGGTCGCTTAATGACTGTCCTTAGTAATATAACCACTTAGCTATAACCGCTGTGTATAACTTACAGCGTCATCAAAGGCCAGTTGCTCTCATACCATGTCTATGTGGTGTGGGAGGTTAAAAATCCCTTGGGTCGGTAAAAGTGCAGGCTCGGGCTTTCTATCGACAAACTGTCTAATGGTGAAAACAAGTCTATTCTGACTTATCCATAATAGGCAGTATAAACCTTCAAGAAGAAAAAAACAAATATATATAGATTAAGGCATGTTACATGGTGGTAATGAAGGTTGGTGTTCAGGTGGGGAGAGAGTGGAAGAAACACTAGTGGAATACGGTCTGTATTTATATTGTCATAATGGATTATACAGCCCATACATACGGCCACAATGGGCCAGGAAACAAATAGTATATAGATTAAGGCATGTTACATGGTGGTAATGAAGGTTGGTGTTCAGGTGGGGAGAGAGTGGAAGAAACACTAGTGGAATACGGTCTGTATTTATATTGTCATAATAGATTATACAGCCCATACATACGGCCACAATGGGCCAGGAAACAAACAGTATATAGATTTTCCGATTATGTGACAGAATGATTCGGTACATTTAAAATAGGAGGTTTTCCTTTGAAATATGGGTTTCTTGAAGTTTATTTACATCAAGCCTCAGGGACATATGCCAAGTATTGCAAGCCGCTTGTCCGGTTTGTAGTATGTGGTTTATTATACAGGACGGGGGGGGGGGGGGTGACGCAGTCGCCGAATCGGGTAGAGCGCTGGTTCCCTTAGCAGAAGGTCGGGAGTTCGAAGCGCCCGAGTCAAGCCAATGACTGAGATCACCAGTCCTTGCCCTATCCTAGTAATGCAGAGCACCCGGCTAGTTATAGACAATAATGTTTTTTTGTTTCTTTGTTTGTTGTTGTTTTACGTCCTAGCAACATCTAAGGTCATATTAGGACGGGTGAGATTTAGTAAGTTATTGGTTTGACTCGGATGGGATTCAAACTCCCGACCTTCTGGACGGAAACACTACGCTATACCGTTTGTGCCAACACGTCCGTTTATGCAGGATATTACAGATATATGTGATGCATTATGCACTATGCGAATATAAAGGCACGGAAGGCAATTATTTGTTTTATATATATATATATATATATATATATGTTGCATAAGCCATTATACAAGTCTAATAAGCCAGAAGATTCATCTACTCCCCAGCCACTAATGCCCGGTACACACCTAGCGTATACGATCGTTTTTCCCGCACCCACCTAGCGTATACGACCTAAAACTACCCAAAAATCGTGAGGTGTGCACTCCCCTAGCACACCTACCGATTGCGATTCACGACTAAAACTAATTTTTAGGGCTAAAACGGTAGGTGTGCGCTAGCACTACGATTGCGATTCCCGATTCGAAAAATGAATCGGCCCGACTGCAGTTTTAAGCTGATCGGGAGTCCTATGCGCGAATCCTATACGCTATGTGTGTACATGGCATAAGTCATCGGCTGGTCAAATCTACTCATTAGGTAATCCATTGGTACCGCATAACGTTACGTGTGGCGTCACCTGCTCGCCCATGCCTCAGCTGCCGTTATGCTCACTCACTGTACTGCTGAACCCATTATCATGTTCTCCTTGTTCCTTATTATGTAGGTAACTATTATTTATATATATGAGTCAGCCTCACGAAAATGGGCCAATCGGTGGTCAATTGGAGATGTCGGTGTCACAATTCTTAAAAGTGTATTGCATTTCTTTGCTTCATATTAAATTTTCCTAGAAACAAATAAGGTTGTTGTATTTTCTTGACTTTTACATTCAGGATACATTCGAATCCCGGACGATTCAAACCAATGACTTATCAAATTGATACTTGTTGCTACCGAGCCTTGTGCTCTGCATTAATAGGATAGGACAAGGATTGGGTAGCACAGAATCACTGTCAGGATAATGTGACTGTGTGGGATATTGGGTCATGGTGCTGGTAGCCTGGTCTCCCAATGGAGCAGCAGTATAAAGTCGCCATCAGTGCGCATTGTCCCAAGTCAGTACCCGCTCTGATATGGCCATCAATGTTGCTAGAATATAAAACAACAAACAAACAAAGGTAGATCAAATGCTGAAAGCATGCACTGGACCGTTGCAATATAATAGACTACATCACGGTTCCAGCGGTGCGGTGCATTGTGGGATGCATCAGAGCAAAACAACCCCCCCCAAAAGCACATGGCACATGCTAATACACTGGGTGCAGCTATGAAATGTGCTAGTTTCAGCTCATCTCAGCTCTTGTTTGAAACATAGAATACTAACTAAAAAAATATATATAATAAATTAAGATATTAATCTTTTATCCAGCATTGCATTTACATCAATATAATCAGCACATCTTATGCCATGTGCATTTAGATTTAGAAAGATCTAGGCACTCAGACTAGTGTTAGAGCCATAGCCAGAGTACTCAATGCATTGTCAATGGCAGTGAGTAATCTCGATACAGAAAAAGTAAAATATTGATAAAACCACACAACCTAGAGACAAACCGCTTGGAACACACATAGAAAACATGTTTAACAAAAAGATTATATTAGATTTATAAGGTTAGGGTTTGGGATTTCTATTAATTTTGAATAAAACTGACATTTTTCAATGCGCGTATAGGCAAAGTCAATGGCCGTACGCCTTTGCTTTGCTCCCACGGCCGTTTTCAGCGCATGCGCAGTCGGAACCGTGATGTAGTCTATTAAATTGCCCAATACTCGCCATTTAGTAACACCCAGCGTCCACAACGTTAAATGCTAAGTAGGCGTGTCATGTGTAACCAGGCATGACTCATCCGACAATTGCACGCTTCACTAATTGTAGGTCAATGGCAATAACATATGCAGATTTATTCCGTCATAAAACCAGAATTATCAAAATTGCATCCGAGATAGTTTTGTGTTGTTGCTGTCAGTTGACACTAATCTGACCATTTCAGATCTTCCTGTATAATTTCAATGTAAGCATATATAACCATGACTAACACATTTTTGTTTATATATTGAAATAAACATGACAGATTAAATGCCACTACCATTCCGCCATGAATATGACCTTTAACTGCCGGCTCAGCATTAACGCATATAAAATCCGACAGCTCTACTTTGCCTTGGGTTGATGAAAATGGGAAATATTCTGCCTAGAGCGGGACTCGAACACACATCTCTTTGCATTCCGGGCCAGTGAGCTAACCATTACACCACCTAGGCTCCCTGATATCAACACACTGCCCATGCCTACCTTTCTATGTGGTTACTTGCCTGATAGGTCAGCGCAGACTACCTCACTACAATTGTAGCTGTCTAGATCCTGAATAAACTTGGAAAAAAGGGTGTCAAAGAAAGAAAGGCTATAAACAATGCATGCCAATATGAACAATATAATATCATTCCAAAATAATCATTGCACCGCACCTACGTGTTCCGTTTTTAGAAAGTTAGTTTTATTTAATGACGCCTCCAGAGCACATTGATTTTTATCATCGGTTATTGGACGTCAAGTCAAACCCTGTCTTTTTGTTCCGGACCAGGTATCTTCTGTCTGAACTCTACATATATATGAGCGAGTGGTATAGGCAAGTGGCAGAGCCAGGACAGCTGAATAGGCTAGGTGGCAACACCAGGGCCACGTTCAGGGTACACCTCCGAGACGTCTCGGAGACGCTTCCCATTTCAGATAGGAGACAAAAAGTGCTTCGAAAATGGCCGCCATATTCAGACGTTTCAGCCAATCAGAGCGCTTCTTTTTCATTGCAAATGGCTGCGGTATATGGGGGTGGCCATATTTGAGGTGACCAACTGCTTTTGCCATTCAGACTAGTGTTACATCAGGGATTTCTCCGAGACGTCTCGGAGGCGTACCCTGAACGCGGCCCTGATGGTTGCCACATAACCTATTCAGCTGTCCGGGCTCTGCCTCACGCCTCTACCACTCGCTCATATATATGTAGAGTTCAGGCAGAAACACTAACAAAGCTTATCGTTATCAATGATTATATCCCACAACAAATATGCATGGATACCATGTCATTTGCTATGGTGTAGTTTATCTTTATACTACAGTACAACCCTGTTAAACCAAACTTAAAGGGACCCTATGAATTTGTTTGGATTAACCGATCATTGGTTTAACCAAGCTTTGGCTTTGACTTTGACTTTGAGTAAGCATGTATTGCACATGTAATATACAATGTATGTGGACACTTTGAGTATTGGTTTTTATGTATATACAGTATAACCCTGTTAAACCAAGCTTGGTTACACCAAATGATCAGTTAATCCAAACTTTTTCTGCGGCCTGGCAAAATACTACCATTTATCATATAAAAAAGTTGGTGGGGTCTCAGATGACCTTATAATCAAATGACAGTTTGGTTTAACCATACTGGAGTGGCCTGGGGTCTGACGATATTGTTTGGATTAACCGATGATTGGGAGTAACCGACTTTGCTTTAACCAACTTTTTTATATGACAAATGGTAGTATTTTGCCGGGCCACCGAACAAAGTTTGAGTTAACCGAGCTTGGTTTAACAGGTTTTTTCTTGAAGATTTATACTGCCTATCATGTATAAGTCTGAATAGACTTGTTTTCCCCATTAGATAGTTTTTCGCTAGAAAGCCCCAGGCTACACTTTTACCGACCCAAGGGATTTTTAAACTCCCACAACACATAGACATGGTATGAGGACAACTGGTCTTTGATGACGCTGTACGTTCTACACAACGGTGGCAATCCAAATTGGCAGAGGTGGGGTATGGGGAATTGAACCACCAACCTTCAGATTAGGAGTCTGACCTAATGTCAGACACTCTAACCACTCCGCCACAGAGAACACCACAAACGGGTTACACTGTATTTGGTAAACTGTCAACTTGTTTATAACATCTTATCATTGGTTAGATAATACTTGTGCTGATTGTCGAGTTAGATTTTAGAGTTTCATTCGGATGTAAACTCTAAGCGCCTCGTCCTGATATGACCTTAGATGTTGCTAGGACGTAAAACAACCAACTCCTCCAGTTATTACCAGCAATATCGACCTGAGGGGCCATCCAACTTTGCAGCATTTATACGGTCACACAAAGCCTACTACTTTTCCAGACCTCATAGCACTGCCCCACTGGGAGACCAGGCCGCCAACACCATGACCTGATATCCCACTCAGTCACATTATCCTAACACTGAGTCAAACCAGTCCTTGCCTTATCTTAATAATGTTGAGGGCCTGACTAGGAAGCAAAAAGTATAAATCCTTAAGTCGTTGGTTTGACTCGACCCATTGTTTTGAATACTACTCCAGTCCAAAGCAGGTCATGGGGCAATAGAATACAGGCAGACCCAAAATGTGGTGTGAATGAAACTAGCTTTGCTTATTCAATGGATTCAAAACAAAAAAGGGAATAAAATCAACAAATAGTGTACACACATGCACCCAACTAGGGATCCAATAATCAGCTTGTCTGTGTCTGTGTGTGAGGTGGGGGGTGTGGGGGTGTGTGGGGGGGTAGGGAAGCAACAATAGCTAGACTATTATGTGTCACCTCTATTTCCACAAGTAGTCACACATTGAGGTCAGTCTAACATATGCGTCTGTCTATTAAACGGAAAAAGGCTGAATACAAAAATAGTTTTAAACTTCTAGTTATATAAAGCACTGTCTATCAAATAATCCACAACGTAATGTTGGATAACCCTATTTATTTTTTACTTATTTGACAAATCAATTAGACGGGATGGCCGAATGAGTTAGAGCGTCCGTCTCCCATGCTGGTAGATCGTGGGGTCATGGGTTCGAACCCTGGTCGAGTCAAACCAATGACTTAAAAATTGATACTTGTTGCTCCCTAGCCAGGCGCTTGGCATTATTAGGAGAGGGCAAGGACTGGTGTACTCAGTGTCAGGATAATGTGACTGAGTGGGATACCAGGTCATTGTGCCGGCGGCCTGGTTTCCCAGTGGGAGAGCACTATAAAGTCGCCAGGAGTGCGCACTGTCACAAGTCGGTACCCATCCTGATATGACCTTAGATGTTGCTAGGACGTAAAAAAAGCAACAACAACAAATGATATTACCGTGAGGTACGTGATCTCTTGCATTTTAGTTCAGATAATTTATAATTTGTTCAATTCTGAAATACCTGAAATACAATATTGCGAAGTAATTTGTAGGCTCACAACACTCACTTGGGGCCAAGTGCAATGCACCTTTTGTATGTTTGGTGTTTTACATCCTAGCAACATCTAAGGTTACATCAGGACCGGGGTGCAATACGGCATTGCTATGCAAACTAGGTCAAAGTTATTTTATGCTTTTAAGGGCCATATCCCCAATATAAATCATTAATTAGGGCACAATGATATGACGTGGACAGAGCGGATATAATATAGGCATGTATTTTAGGTTTGAGAACCTAATGCCTCCCTCGACTTATACATTTGAGAATAACATGTTTTGTGTACCTGGTAAAAACTTAGTACTTTACTATAGACAGCCTGCATCCATCCATTCATCATCATCATCATCATGCTGTCGGTCGCGATACAACAAATACTTCTTTAATTACTTGACTGCCACTCTCCATTTAGCTCTCTGCTGTGGGAGTGATGTCCGTGAGTCGGTCTTAATGTCTCTCAGCTTCAGGTTTCTCTTGAGGGTATCCTTGAACCGGAGACGAGGGCGCCCTTTTTCATGAAAGCTGCCTGCAAAAGTGGTGAAGTGCTGCTGGTTTTTGCAAGTTACCAGCGGCACTCTTTCGGAGACAAATCAAGGTTTCACACCGGCAAGAACATGTCCAGACAGGTGCAAAACTATTTGTCCCTGCAGTAGGTGGTCGGGAGATGTTGGGAGTTCCATACATCAACCACCCTTGATGCTGCCACAGTGACATGGTTTTCTGTTCAGGGTTTGCTCCCTTAGCCTTCGGTTCTGTCAAGAACCTGTACCACAAGGCAGTGGTTCACAACTCTGCAGGTCAGGGGCATCAAACTCCCTGAGGTATTGCAATACCTGCATACCCTATCCATCCACTGTACAATAAACTCAGCTACCTAAGTCTTTCGTACAAATATTCCTTTGCATAAATTGTTATGGAGAATTTAAAAGAAGTAATATATTTTATTTGCATCAAAAGAAATAATTAGTTAATTAGTGGTGATCGCTTAACGCCATGTCAGCAGTAAAGGCCATAATCACGACGATAATTGTTCAGATCTTATTCTGTCATATTATTATCAGGTCATCGCTTTTATAGAGAATGTAAAAACACATCATCAACTATGTGTCCAGAGATAGTTGATTATGTGCTTTTACATTCTCTGTAAAAGCGACGACCTGATAATAATATAATTCAGTAACGCAAAAGCAAGTATGTAAAGTGGTAATTAAGAGATTTATTGTTTTAATGACTTAAAGTATCTCATAGGTATATTGTCTTGATCACTCTATCATCGTAACATGTGGGCTGCCAGGACGCTCAACCCTGCCGCCTCCCGGTCCTCCAGATGAGAGGGTGGGACGGCTGAGAAAGGGTGAAACAGCTCCATGCACCATGTGGGTTCGGATGCTGCGGAGAAGTGAGCAGGTCGGTCCGGCTCCACATGGTGGGGAATGGAATTTGCGCTAGATGGCATGAGGGTGCTGGGTTCGAACCCCAGCCACAAGGCAGTGCCAGGGGAGAACGTCAGGGTGAGTTGGTAATGCTTTCATGCCCCGAATTATCCATGTTGACTTCAACATGTGGCAATTCACGACAAGACAGAGAATAGTATAAGTTGGCTTTATTCAACATCAATCAGGATCAAGTAACAACAATCAATGCAGCTCGGGAACTCTCAACCCTAGAATGAAACAGCAATGGTTAGTTGAGGAGTGGGTGGTGGCAATTTCTCGAGCGTTCTGCTTAAAGTCGCCAGCTATCCGCCGCGTGGAAAACAAACGAACTCGGAATAGTTCAGATTTGTGCCACAGGGTGCGATCGGGTCGTTTTGCACACGGCATGTGTATTTGTTGATTCTACTCGCGGTGTTCGATTTGAAATTCTGACGACTCGGGTGACCGAAATCTATTGAATGCGATCATATTTAACAGAATTACATACTCAAATAATGAAATTTAATTAAATTAACCTTAAATTCCAAGCGATATTAACGTAGCAGCTCGATCAGCGTCGAATCGCCGAGTGTAAACAAAACAAATAGCAGTGCTCGCGGCAACGTTCGAAAATCCGCGCATGCGCAGAAGCCACGGTAATCGATTACGGCCTTAGATAGTGGGAAATAGTGGTGCTTACCGGCAACAGGCTCAAGGGGATCTGCTGAGCCTGTTACCGGCGAGCGGCATTAATATATGTCGATTTTGGGTTTAATTTAACCAAATTTCAGCGGTGGTGTTAATATCGCTTCGAGTTTGTGGTTAATTTGACCAAATTTGACTTTTTGAGCATGTAATTCTGTTAAATATGACAGCTTTGAATAGATTTGGGCTTAATTTATTGCCGCCCATGCTGGGAACCAGCAACTCTTGTTACTGTGTGAGCCTGTTGCCGGCACCATTTCAGCCAATCACAGTGCAGCTTTTCCATTGCAAATGGCCGCCGCCTATGGGGGTGGCCATTTTGGAGACAACCAACTGCCTTTGCAGTTCAGACTGGCACAGCCCTGGTCCCCTACTCTCCCCACACATACTTGGTTCATTTAAACATAAAAACTAAACAAGGTTGTGCTTGGAGAGCATTTGTCGGAGTACGGTTCTCATCGCCAGCGACCTATATCTGTTCCCTTTAACCTTGTGGGTTTGGATTCAAGCGGCGAGTGAGCGAGGGAGGAAGGAAGGGCTCTGATGTCACTGCCGAATGCTGAACCGACCAGGCGGCAGCAGGAGCAAAAGTTTCTTTAGTGTCTGAATTTTCTGGCAGATGGTGATGGCAGGCCCAAGCCCGGCAGCCAGTTCCGAAGACATCCGCTAGTCGGCGACAGGAGCAGGTTGTAGTTTTAGTGATTCTCAAATGAAAGGATAGGTGGCAGCAATGGTGGACAACGAGAGGAGTTTCCCTACCATGTCTCAGTCCCGGCGCGAATTACCCATGTCAGCGTAACATGCACAATGTTATCTCAATACATGGTTGGAAGACCAGTGCTAGGACACAGATCAAAAAGAATTGCTCACAGGAATAAAATAGGTACCCCTATCCCAAAACAGAATATAAAACAGCTGTTTTGTTGTCACTATTATTATCCATGTAAATCATGCGGAAGGTCGGGAGTTCGAATCCCAGCCGAGCCATAGCAATGACTTTTAAAATTGATATCTGTCGCTACCTAGACTGGTGCTGGGCATTAATAGGATAGACGAAGGATTGGTGAGCACATTATTTGGATAATTTGACAAAGACACAGCAAGTAGTATAAAGTTGGGTTTAATTTCTTAAGCATGAGTACAAGTTTTGTTCAATTCAAATAACAACATGTTAAATCAAAGTAAGGTCAGGAACCTTTTAACCCTAGCCCTCAATGTCACGTAGGGGTGGGCAGGTGGCAATTTTAAGGTTCAGTCCGTGTCCTCCTCGTGCCCGTGTTGATGTGAGCTCTCAGTGGCAAACCTGTCCTTATATAGGCAGCGACAGCAATTTAGTTAAGAAATTTGTAGATAGGCGGCAGTTCGATATCATTAGTTACATAGCCAAGTTTAGTATTATCGCTAGTGTCCAATGCTTGAAGGCAGTGTGGCTGGTTCCCGATAGGTGGCAGCATAAGGCCTTCTCGGTGCTAGAGGCTATGGCTGTGTTGAAAGTCAAATTACTCGTGTTGCGAACATCACAGACAATGTGACTGTGTGGAAAATTGGGTCATAGAACCGGTTGCCAGGTCTTCCAGTGGAGCAGCACTATAAAGACGGACAAATGAGTTAGAGCATCCATCTCCCGTGTTGGTAGACCATGGGTTCGTGGGTTCGATCCCTGGTCGAGTCAAACCAATGACTTAAATATCTATACTTGTCGCTTCCTAGCCTGGCGCCCGGCATTAATAGGTTAGAGCAATGAAGGGTTGGTTCAGTATCAGGATAATATGACTGAGTGGGATATCAGCTCATGGTGCTGGTGGCCTGGTCTTCCAGTGGGGCAGCACTATAAAGTCGCCATGAGTGCTCACTGTCAATAGCCATTATGATATGACATTGGATGTTGCTAGGACGTCAAACAACAAGAAACAAGCACTATAAAGTCACCATTAATGTGCACTGTCACAAGTCGGTACACTTCCTGATGTGACCTTATATGGTGCCAAGACGTAAAAATCCAACAACCAACCAATAAATAGTCAATGCAAAATAATATATTTAGGCTAGGCTAGTTAGTACTAGTAGCCGGCGTCTTGAATTGTTCTCTATCAAATGATGTGATTGCTCAAGTTCGTAGTTTAACCTCCCCCCCCCCCCCCCCTAACCCGCAAGCCTAATCTGGTGGGCGTACAGGAGTTATTACCCAATTCTGGTTTTTAGAGGCCTGAGGAGTTGAGGGATTAATGCAATATTGACCGCAGTGAACCCGGGATCAGTATTCATCCCAGGGACCCGAGGGACTCAAAGATCAATATACTATTTAATTGTTAATACCTGGTTTTAATTTGCAAACCTTCGCTGTTGTGTGTAGTTTGTCGGGGTACCCTTTCACAACATCTAAGGTCGCATCAGCATGGGTACGGACTTGTGACAGTGCACACTCATGGCGAATGTATAGTGCTGCCCTAATGAGAGAGCATGCTATGGCACCATGACCTGGTTTCCCACTCAGTCACATTTTCCTGATATGGGTTTGGTTGTTGTTTTATGTCCTAGCAACACCTAAGGTCATATCAGGATGGGTACCGACTTGTGACAGTGCGCACTCATGGTGACTTTATAGTGCCGCCCCACTGGAAGACCAGGCCACCAGCACCATGACCTGATATCCCACTCGGTCACATTATCAGGATACTGTTCTAACCAGTCCTTGCCCTGTCGTATTAATGCCGAGCCCCAGCCTATGTAGTGACAAGTATCAATTTTGTAAGTCATTGCTTTGACTCAGCCGGCTTTGACCTCCTGACCTTCAACATTGAAATCCTGTATTTTAAGTGATTCACCCACTGCGTCCAGTTCTCAAACTTTTTCCATTTTGATCGACAGGAATTGAAGTTTTGATGACTTATACATACAGCTGACCAGAGCACAATACCTCCAGTATTATCTATCAGCCAGCCTTTGTTTTTTTAATTTGTGATCGTCCCCGCCCATCTCTAGAAAAATCACCCGCCCCTGATTTCTTTCTAGGTTTGATTTGTTATTAAACTGTTAAAAATGCATCGGGCTAGCAACAATTTAACTTTCGCAAGCACATAATTGAAACTTCTAAAACCGTATGATATAATCAATTTCGAAATGAGAATACGGCATTCATTGTTTGAGGAAAAAAGTGTGATGTGTACATAAATGACATGTAATCCTTTTATCAGTCTAGGGTGGTCCAATATTTTTTTTAATACTGACAACTGATTTAACAAAATAAAAATAAAAACCACCTGTCCAACCCTGATTTGTGTGATCAAAAGGACCATCACCAACTCTTTTGTATTTGGTCTATTTCTTTTTTTGGTCCATTAGTTGTTTAAGCAGGGGAAATTATAGCCGTGTTCACACGGGCGATGTAAATCGATTCGTAGAGATCGACTTGTATAGTTTGGGTTACATTTCGCATGTGAACGGGCGTCTGAGGCGGATTAAGGCTGAATCGATTTCTGTGATCTGGATACTGTAAACCACCTCTCGAGGTAGTTTACGTGAGGTGATTTCTGTGAATCGATTTATTTTGCCCGTATGAACGCACTGAGGTGGATTAAGCACCTCACATGAATGCGCAGTCGACACCTTAGTTTGTTGACTTTCCGGTCGATCAAAAGGGCATATTATTTAATTTGGTCTATGAACCTGCTAGAGGTGCACAGATATTTTTTTCATAATTTATTTTTAGGGTTTCACTGCCCAGCAGAAGTTTTGACCGTTCCAAACCAATACGATTCAGTACATACATATCTAGGTCGAACCCACTGGCACTGGTCAGACTGGACTTGCTCATGTGCAGATATTGACTTCCGGCCCAAGTAGTGCCCGTGTGAATGGGCGGCTAATTCGACTCCTGCTATCCGCCTTGGCTGAATCGCTTTAGATTTTGCCCGTGTGAACACGGCTATAGACGACTGGTCTTCCTCATTCCACTGCTGGTCGATAGAAAGCCCATGCCTACACGTTTACCGACCCAACGGATTTTTAACCTCCCACACCACATAGACATGGTATGAGAGCAACCGGCCTTTGATGAGGCTGTAAGTTATACACAGCGTTGGAAATCCAAATTGGCAGAGCTGGGGGCACGGGGAATCGAAGCGCCGACCCTCAGATTAGGAGTCTGACCTAGAAAAAAGTCAGACACTCTAACCACTCCACCACAGAGAATGCTATTAACAACCTGATTCAAACTGGATATCAAAATATTCTACCACTTTTGGATTTATAGCTGCTCTCTGAATCTCCTCCGCATTCAGATTGTGGCTTCGTTGTAGAAGGAATTGAGAGGAGGCGCTATTTTTTGGTTCTAGCTCTTTTTCTTGGAAGACTTACACCGATATGTAAAGTATTTCAAACAGCATTGCAGACAGAGTCGCGCCTCAAGTGTGCGCATGCAATATCGTACATCAATTAACTCAGCAAGACCAAGCATCTTCAGAAATTGCTGAGTGATTCCGATGTTAAAATATACCACCTTGATTTCGAGTGTAAATCGATGGAATAAATAGACAATTGTTTGAAACACTTCGCGCCCCATTACCCGCAGCCTGTGCGCTGACATTTCCCATGTCCCCCCTCCACTCACTAACTGCTCTGCGCCTGCGCCATTGGCCGCTGGTTTTACTAACACGTCGCTAGAATTAACAACAGCGGTGATGGCCGAATGAGTTGGGCGTCCGTCTCCCGTTTTGGTACATCATGGAATTCGAACAAACGGGTTCAAACCGTGGTCGATTCCAAGCAAATGACGTTAAAATTTAGACTTGTCACATTCTTGCGATAGAGCAAGGACTGGTTGGCTCAGTGTCAAGATAATGTGACTTAATGGGATATAAGGTTATGGTGCTGGTGGCCTGGTCTCCCAGTGGGGAAGCACTATAAAGTTGCCATGAGTGTGCACTGTCACAAATCAGTACCCGTCCTGATATGACCTTAAATGTTGCCAGGAGGTAAAACTCAAACAACCAACCAAGCAACTAGAATTAGCAACACTCCTTCACACTGGGCAGTAAATATCCAAAGAGGGGCAGGATTATTAATGATTAGCATAGGAACTGATTATTCGAGAAAATGAACGTCGAATTGTTGGTGAGAGTGGACGGCTAGCTGCTCACAGCCAACTCTGGTTACAACACTATCGACTCCAACTTCCAAGGGGCTATAGAAATATCGATATCAGTGTCATAATATGTTGCTCATCATAGCGTGGCAAATAACATGAGGTATATATTGTCACGTATCTTCTCAGTGATATGACATTGAGCATGGTTGACATATTCTACAGTCTAGAATGGTTGAGATGCTGTACAATCTAGACTGGTTGAGATGCTGTACAATCTAGAATGGTTGACATATTGTACAGTCTAAAATGGTTGAGATGCTGTACAATCTAGACTGGTTGAGATGCTGTACACTCTAGAATGGTTGACAAATTGTACAGTCCTAAATGGTTGACACATTGTACAGCCTCGAATGGTTTGTATATTATACAGTCTAGAATAGTTGATAGATTGTACATTCCAGAATTGTTGACATATTATTCAGTACAGAATGGTTGCCATATTGTCCAGTCCAGAATGGTTGACATATTGCATATTCTAGTATTGTTAACATATTGTGCAGTGTAGAATGGTTGACATATTGCCCAGTTTAGAAGTGTTGACATTGTGTGCAGTCCAGAACGGTTGTCATAATGTATGGTCTAGAATGGGTGACGTATTGTAAAGTCTAGAATGGTTGATGTAGTGTACAGTGTAGTACTCAGCACTGACCTCTCAGACAAGGAGCCACGTAGACAGGTAGGCGTGGGAAGTGTAGTGATATCAGGGAGGCTACGTGGTGAAATGGTTAGCACAATGGCCTGGAATGCAAAGAATCCCATGACACTGGTTGGCTTGACCATGATCCTGAACAAGCTACGGGCTCTATAGTTGTCGAACCTATCCTGTGTATGTATGTAAGTGCATTACCTGTATGTATGTAATTGTAAGCGTTAAATGACTTACAACCAGGGGAATGGTATACATATTGCACAGTCTAGAAAGGTTGAAATATTGTACAGTCTAGAAAGGTTGACATAGTGTACAGTCTAGAAAGGTTGACATATTGTACATTCTAGAATGGTTGACATATTGTACATTCTAGAATGGTTGACATATTGTACAGTCTAGAATGGTTGTAATATTGTACAGTCTAGAATGGTTGATATATTGTAGAGTCTAGACTGGTTGACATATTGTACAGTCTACAATGGTTGACATTGTACAGTCTGGAATGGTTGACATATTGTACATTCTAGAATGGTTGTCATATTGTAGAGTCTAGAGTGGTTGACATGTTGTACATTCTAGAATGGTTGACATATTGTAGAGTCAAGAATGGTTGACATATTGTACATTCTAGAATGGGTGACATATTGTACAGTCTAGAATGGTTGACATATTCTAGAGTCTAGAATGATCTGACGCTGAGCTTGATTGATGTCAAAGTTCTAGTAATCAAGTAACTCCTCAGTATTAAATTGGTGTGTTTGTTGTTTTACGTCGTAGCACCATATAAGGTCATATCAGGATGGGTACCGATTTGTGACAGTGCGCGCTCATAACGCCTTTATAGTGCTGCCCTACTGGGAAATCGGCCGCCGGCACCATGACCTGATATCCGACTCAGTCACATTATCGTGACACTGCGTGAACTAGTCATTGCTCTATCCTAGTAATGCAGAGTGTCAGGCTAGCAAGCGACAAGTATACATTTTTAAGTCATTGGTTTGACTCGATCAGGGTTCGAACTCACGATCCCACGGTCTACCAACACAGGAGACGGACGCTCTAACTAATTTGACCACTCTGTCTGGTCCATGATGAGAGATGAGGAGCGCCCCATATTCTTCATCATGATGGGCGTAATCGATTAATCAACTCGGGTCACCCCAGCCACTTTTTGGCGCATGCGCACATCCTACAGACTCGGGTCTGCAGTTCTGCATGCTCGGTGTGGAAAAAATGGTGGCTTAATCCAAAACCTACACAATGTAACCGATATAACTACAGCAAAATAGGATTTAAAAATATTTTAAAAAGGCATAGTTTAGTTATGTTTCCATTTTATTAATCTAGGTTATTACCAAAGAAAACCAGGTATGATTGGTACTGGTAGCTGTTATCCTGCAGGACAGTAGCAGTGCAAATGTGACGTTATTGCTCATAGAAACCCCCAGGTGGATTACTGGGGTCGGGTTGTTTTGCACATGGCACGTGTATTTGTCGACTACACTCGCAGTGTTCGATTTGAAATTCTGAAGATTCGGTTGATCCTAGTCGCCCGGGTCGTGTTAATCGATTACGGCCGACGAGACATGAAAGAAGAACCATATTAGGAGAAGAGGAATAGGAAGGGCAATCCATGTTACCTTTGCTACACGCAAGGGGGCGCCACAATCAGCTTCCACTGGCCAAACCGGAAGTACCACAGAGCTCCGGAAGTGGCAGAGAGCTGCGAATGGTCACTGTGGGAATACCGGAAGTAGGGGCAATGTAGACGCTGAGGTTTTCTGGATGAATGTGGAGAGTCACGTGACCTATGCCATCTCCCAGAGTACAAAAATCGTCCCTGCTTGTCTCCCTGTTGTACATGGGAATATGGGTCATTCGGAACGATTACTTTCCTCCTATTGCTTCTCGTGTGTTTGTTTATTGTTGTTTTACGTCCTAGTAACATATACGGTCATACCAGGACTGGTAGCTACTTGTTACAGTGCACACTCATGCGACTTTATAGTGCTGCCACACTGGGATACCAGACCATCAGCACGATTACATGATATCCCATTCAGTCAGCTTATTCTGACACTGAGCCAACCAGTCCTTGCTCTATCCTAATATTGCCGAGCTCCTGGCTAGGAAGCGACAACTATCAATTTTTAAATCATTGGTTTGACTCGAGCAAGGTTCAAATCCATTATATCAGACACGGGAGACGGACGCTCTAACTCAATCGACCATCCAGTCAGGTTCCTAATGATTCTACTTGTAAGCTAGGTCAGGTGTGTTGCATAGAATTATCATTTCGGGCAAGGAAATTTGTATTGCCTGATGCAATATTTGTCCAAGCGCACTACCATAACTCACTGTATTCCATGTATGTGCCACAGGAATATGATTATATATATATATACATATATGTTTTGAAAGTAAGCAGAGTGACAGCTGGCTCACGGCGTATTGGGGGAGGGGTAGGAGAGAATGTCCGCTCCGTAGTGAATAACATGGAAGTTAAGGTGGTTAGAGAGAAACATTGAGGGGCTGCCGTTATTTATATCCACATAATAAATTATATAGTACATATATAAAGTACCCGTCCTGATCTGACCCTAGATGTTGCCAGGACTTAAAACTCCAGTAACCATCCAACCATATATATGTATCAAATCATCTGACTCAAGTGAGGTTTCCCCATGCTAACAGGTGCAGGGGAGTGCCACAGGTGGCGCCAGCAGTCATGAGTAGGGGCAGGAGCCAGTACAGACTATTCGATGAAATAAAATATATAATGAAATAATATAATGAAATATATAATGAAATAAGTCCCTTCCGTGCCTTTATAATCGGATAATTGAGTGACACGAGACCCGAACAATATATAGTGGCAGTTTTCTTTTTCTTTTGCATCATTACAGTAGTGAGTCATAGTGTTTGAGTTTAAGAGTTTGAGGTTTCCAGGGACTTGACCCTAACATGAGTCTAGTTCTTAGTAGTTGGGTTGGGTGGGACGGTGAATTTTGAGCTAGAGAAGTATGCGTCCGATGGATTGAAATGCTCTGGTCGAATTGAGTTTTGAAAGCTTTTACCATACAAATTATTCTGCCTTTTACTCTCGGTGGTATGTTGAACAGCAGACATTTAAGAGGCTGTCACATTACGATGCATCGCGCCAACGTCGGGGGTCGGCAAAGTTTTCTGCATGCACAAAACTTTTGACGTACGACAACGTTTGACAATGTGTGGATTTTACTTTGGTCGTACATTATGTATACGTTAGGCGTATGTCGATGTATGTTAGATGTATGTTAGACAAACGTTGTTCACTACTTTGCAATACGTTGGACTACGTTGACCTAAATTAAAGTCAGTGGTAATGAACAGTCCGCATACTGATAACCTATGGATAATGTATGTCTAACATACATCTAACATATGTCTAATGTATGTATACTGTATGTCTAACATATGTCTAACATACATCTAAAATATGTCTAACATACATCTAACATATGTCTAGCGTATGTTTAACGTACATTTAACATACGTTTACCGTTTCTCCAGCGTTTCTTGATGTATGTAAGGTATGAGGCGTAGTTCTGGTGAATGAATAACGTATGTAACATTCACCGGCATTCTGTGAACATACCGTGAGCGTAATTTGAGCGTTTTTCACCAGGAAGCGCAGTAGCCATACATTGGTCATATGTTGGCCATATGTATACGTACAACATTGCTCCCCACGCTGACAAATTTGACGCTTCTCAACGTAAAGAAGTGATTTTATGTGTTGGCAGCCCACTTGCGAGATGCGTCATAATGTGACCGGGCCTTTAGTTAGTTAGATCGTATGTTGGTAGGGGGCGCCAACAATAGCGTCCATAATAATGAGTGCTGGTCTGCGCGCGGTCAATTACCCATGTTGTTTATCAACATGGACAATGCGTTATCTGTCACACATATGTATATGCATAGTTATATCCATACATAGATATATGAAGAGTACAGGTGCAAAACCACGTAAATGCCAAACCAAAAATGGAGACAAACAGTGGAATCAAACCTTAAAAAAGTAAGTTTGTTTTATATATTCTTTGTGTTGTGTTCATTGCTCCATAACCATGTGCTCATATGAACAGTGGAATTAGTGAGAATTATAATTTTTTTCAGGTAAAACTCTTTGTTTTTAACTACATTTCGTGGATTGGCGTTCATGTGGTTTTGCGGCTGAACTCTGCATATACAGAACCAAGTGCATCTTGGTTTTTAGTCGGCCAGGGATCGAACGCACGACCTCCCCCCAAAAAGGAAGGGAACGCCATGCGTAGATGTACTAAAGTTATACTCAGAATGATATCCCCTTAGATGTTCTACAAATTGACCATTTACACAATTTTTATTTTTGTCATAAATTTAATAAACCGAATTTAGACAGCACCATCTGGTAGTTGCTTCCTTTCGTATATAAAGGACAACTATTAACAGAACCATCAAATTAAATGTAGAAATCAACTACCTTACTTACATTTAAAGGCCAAATGAGTTGAGCACCTGGTTCCCCTGTGACAGCTCGCGGGAATATAACCCATGGGGTTCAAATCTGACCCAGTAAAACCAATGATTTAAGACTGTGTAGTCCGATGAGCACCAAATTTTCAAAATCAAAACAATTATCTAGAATTGATTCTAGATATACAACCTTGATGTTTTTTGTTTTGTTTTGGTCCATTAGTTGTTTAAGCAGGGGAAATTGCAGTCATAGACGACTGGTCTTCCTCATTCCACTGCTGGTCAATAGAAGCCCCGAGCCTACACTTTTACCGACCCAAGGGATTTTTAACCTCCCACACCACATAGACATGGTATGAGAGCAACCGGCCTTTGATGACGCTGTAAGTTATACACAGCGGTGGAAATCCAAATTGGCAGAGCTGGGGCCACGGGGAATCAAACCGCCGACCCTCAGATTAGGAGTCTGACCTAGAAAAAAGTAAGACACTCTAACCACTCCGCCACAGAGAACACCACACTTATTATGCATCTGTTGGCCTATAAAGTGAAGACTGGGTCAGTTTAATTGATGACGTCACTGCTGAAGCCTATCTCAGAGTATTGGCATGGTTGCCAACATTATTTTGTCATGTTTGCACCTCAAATATCTCAAAAGTTTGCCATTTAGAATGAAAGTAGTTTCAACCTAGAACAGAATGGATTATAACGATCAGCCTAATATATTTAGCTCGGACTACGCAACTTTAAGAGTTCTACCTAGCCTGGTGTTCAGTATTACAAGGATAGGAAAAGAAACACTGGAATTGGGGGATTATTTGTTTGTTTGTTTGTTGTGGTTTCACGTCCTAGCAACATCTCAGGTCATACCGACTTGTAACAGTGCACACTCACGGCGACTGTTATAGTGCTGCCACACTGGGAAATCAGTCCGGCAGCACCATGACCCGATATCCCACTCAGTCAGATTATCCTGACACTGAGCTAACCAGTCCTTGCCCTATGCTATTAATGCCGAGCACCTGGCTAGGAAGCTACAAGTATCAATTTTAAAGTCATTGGTTTGATTCGACCGGGAAAGGAACTCCCGAAGTTCCGGACGCGAGGCGCGCCCTCTCCCGATTAGGCCACCGGGGAACATCAATTGTCGACTATTGCCATTTCTCAGGATTTATCAAAGGATGTAATGGGAAGCAAAATTATGAACATTAGATATGTTGGAACAACAACTTGGGTGATTCGCAACAGATGTTTTGACGCCAGTTATCAACTTCCGGTGCACGCCTCTTCACTCTTAACACGACACCACACGTTAGGGGAGTTTTTTTCACCCACCCATCCTGTATCCCTTGTGTGAGGGATGTGTTTTGTCCTGGCATCATTGTGAGGATAATGTGACTGAGTGCAATATCAGATCATGATGATGACAACCTACTCTCCCAGTAGAGAAGCACTATACAGTTGTCATGAGTGTGCACTGTCATACGTCGAAGCCTATCCTGATATGACATTAGATGTTGCTAGGACTGATGGCTAGGAATGATGGTTGAGTCTCCGACTTGGCCTGAGAATACAGCTCCAACACTCTAATCTAATCTCATCTAATCTAATCTAATATAACATTAAACAGAAAAGTTTGTTTTAGTTAACAATGCGTCGAAAGCGCATTGATTTTTATCATCGGTTATTCAAACTCCGACTTGGCCTGAGAATACAGCCCAAACACTCTATTCTAATCTAATATAATCTAAGTTATCTATATTAAATACAGAGAGTGAAATCTAGATAATTGTTGCAGTTTTGAAAATGTGATACTTCATCGGACTATATAACATTAAACAGAAAAGTTTGTAATAGTTATCAATGGGTCTAGAGCACATTGATTTGTATCATCAGCTATTGGACATGTAACATATGGTCATTCTGCCATATTTCTTTGGAGGAAACTCACTGCTGCCACATAGATTACTCTTTCCAACAAGCAGCAAGGGGTCTTTTATATGCACTTTCCCACAGACAGGACAGCACATACCACAGTCTTTGATGAACCACTTGTGGACCAGTGGTTGGAACAGAAAATAGCCCAAAATGTGTCTACGGAGTAGGATCGATTGAATGACCCACACCGTCACAGGCGGACACTCTACTGACTAAGCAACGTCCCGCTCCTTACATGATATATAAAGACATTATATAAATATTATTGAATGGAGGGCCTTAGCTTTCGTCCCAGAATGCTCAGTCGCCCGGCCCGCTGGCAAGCGCAGCGGCCTGGGTTCCTCGGGTCTGCACTCAGGTAGGCAGGCCCACAGCAAGCGGCCGCCGAGCAGATGCGAGCTCTACCATCACCCTCACTCTAGCTCTGAAGTTCACTCTTAATAATTTGACCCCTTTCTGCTTATCGGAAAGAGCAGCCTAAGTGGCGGAAGGGGGTATCCTCCACAAAGAAATATGTCAGAATGACCATATGTTTGACGTCCAATAGCCGATGATAAAAATCAATTTCCTCTCGCCGCCTCACTAAATAAAAATAACTTTTCCCCCCCAATTATTCATGTGTGCAGCATAGTCGGTGGAATCAGTTCACCAGTAATCACCACACGTCCACATGTGGATTAAGTTAACTTTACACACAGTATCCGATACCAGTCAGCTCGGGTGAGGAGGGATCAGATGACCAAGCTGCTCCAAATGTTGCTACTCTGCTAAGTGTAATTGATGATCTACGCTATAATTAATCCGCCGAAGCATTGCCCTGCCAATGTCACGCACGGAGGTGCCAGGGTAGTTTCCGACGCTTGCCTCTGCACGTAAAACTAAACTAGCACGTGATACAAATACACGCAGGTCGGTACTTTGATATTTTTTGTCGCTTTTTATCGCTTTTCGAAGCATTATATATTAGTTTTCTTCATCATGATATAGATTTAGTGCGGAGAATGAGTACCAGACAGGATGGCGGAATCAGTTGAGCGCACCGAAATTAACACAGAATATACCAAAATTAACGCAAAGCGTACCAAAATTAACACAGAGCCTACCGAAATTAACAAAGAGCATATCAAAATTAACACAGGGCATACCAAAATTAACACAGAGTGTACTGAAATTAACGCAAAGCATACCAAAATTAATGCAGAGCATACCAAAATTAAGAGAGAGCATACCAAAATTAGCACAGGGGATACCAACATTAACACAGGGCATACCAAAATTAGCAGAGCATACCAACATTAACACACAGCATACCAAACTTAACACAGAGCATACCAAACTTAACACAGAGCATACCAAACTTGTCACAGAGCATACCAAACTTAACACAGTGCATACCAAAATGAACACAGAGCATACCAACCTTAACACAGAGCATACACAGCTTAACACAGAGCATACCAAACTTAACACAGAGCATACCAAACTTAACCCAGAGCATACCAAAATGAACAGAGAGCATACTGAAATTAACACAGGGCATGCCGAAATTAACACAGAGCATAGCGTAATTAACACATAGCATACCAACCTTAACACACATCATACCGAAATTAACACAGAGCATACCAAAATTAACACAGAGCATACCAAAATTAACAGAGATTACCGAAATTAACACAGAGCATACTGAAATTAACACAGAGCATACCGAAATTAACACAGACCATACCAACATTAACACAGATCATACTGACATTAACACAGATCATACCAAAATTAACACAGAGCATACCACAATTAACACAGAGCATACCAACATCAACAAAGAGCATACCAAAATTAACACAGAGCATACCAAAATTAACACAGATCATACCAACATTAACACAGATCATACAAAAATTAACAAAGCATACCAAACTTAACACAGAGCACACAGACCTTAACACAGAGCTTACCGAAATTAACACAGAGCATACCAAAATTAACACAGAGCATACCAAAATTAACACACAGTGTACCAAAATTAACACAGAGCATACCCAAATTAACACAGAGCATACCAACATTAACACAGAGTGTACCAAAATTAAGACAGATAGTACCAAAATTAGCACAGCGCATACCAAACTTAGCACAGAACATACCAAAATTAACACATAATGTACCGAAATTAGCACAGAGTGTAACGAAATTAACCCAGAACATACAGAAATTAACACAGAGCATACCGAAGAAATTAACACAGACCATACCGAGATTAACACAAAGCATACCAAAATTAACACAGAACATACCGAAATTAACACAGAACACCAAACTGAAATGCAAGGGTAATGAGTGCAACATTATCTACCTAAGCTATGATCAAATTTAGTATAATATTTCCAACATGGTTAGGTTTTTATGTGATAATCGACCGGACGCAGTGGCCGAATTGGTAGAGCGTAGGCTTCCTGTGTAGAAGATCAGGAGTTCAATTCCCCGTCGAGTCAAACCAATGACTTACGGAATTGGAACTTGTCGGTTCCTAGCCAGGCGCTGTGCATTATATAGGATAAGGCAAGGACTGCTTAGGTCAGTGTCAGGATAATGTGACTGAATATGATATCAGGTCATGGTGCTTGTGGCATGGTCAACCAGTGGGACCGCACTATAAAGTCACCATGAGTAAGCACAGTCACATGTGGGTACCTGTCCGGATATGACCTTACCTTAGATGTTGCCAGGACGTAAAACTCCAACAACCAACCATTTAACTCTGCTAACATGTTACCAATGACTCTCAACATAATTGGGACCAGTTGCGGTGGCCCAATCGGGAAGAGTGCTGCTTTCCTGTGAGGAAGAGCGAGGGTTCGAATCCCAGCCCACTCAAAGCAATTACTTACAAAATTGATACTTGTCACTACCTAACCTGGCACTTGGCATTTATAGGGTAGGGAAAAAGACTGATTAGGTCAGTATCAGGATAATGCGGCAAAGAAGGTAATGGCCTGGTCTCCAACTGGGGCATCACTATAAAGTCGCCATCAGTGCACACTGTAACAAGTAGGTACTCATCCTGATATATCCTTAGATATTGCTAAGTTTGTTTGTTGTTATTGTTTTATGTCCGAGCAACATCTAAGGTCATATCAGGACGGGTACCGACTTGTGACACTCATGGCAACTTTATAGTGCTGCCCCACTGGAAGACCAGGCCGCCAGCACCCTGACCTGATATTCCACTCAGTCACATTATCCTGACACTGAGCCAACCAGTCCTTGCCCTATCCTAACAATGCCAAGCGCCTGGCTAGGCAGCAACAAGTATCAATTTTTAAGTCATTGGTTTGACTGGACCAGGATTCGAACCCACGACCACACTATCTACCAGCACGGGAGACGGACGGTCTAACTCATTCGGCCATCCCGTCTGGTCTTTGCTAGGACATAACACCCAAACAAACTAACATAAAAGGGGATTAAAAAAATCTAATCAAATTTTCTTAAATTGAAATGAGTAGATTACTATTAATTGGTCCATTCAGTCAGTATTAGGACAGCAGGGTATTTATTAGGGCATGGAACAGGAGGCATAATACATCATTGCAAATGGAGTCTTTGACAGTTATTGACTTATGATCACCAGTAATGGAACATTATCATTCACGCCTTATATATTATTCATCCCATATTTAATTCGCAGTAAATTGGATTTGTTTGTTTTTTGTTTAGTTGTTGGTTTACGTCCTAGCAACATCTCAGGCCACATCAGAATGGGTACCGACTTGTGACAGTGCGAACTCATGGCAGATTTATAGTGCTGCCCCACTGAGAGACCAGGCTGCCAGCACCATGACCTGATGTCCCACTCAGACACATTAACCTGACATTGAACCAACCGGTCCTTGGTCTATCCTAATAATGCCGAGCACCAGGCTAGGAAGTGACACATATCAATTTTTAAGTCATTGGTTTAACTTGACCAGGGTTCGAACACACAAACCCATGGGTTTGGATCCCTCGATCTGCCAAAACAGGAGACAGATGCTCAACTCATTCGGCCATCATGTCTGGTGTGCAGTAAATTGGAATGGTCCTTTGCAGTTTGTTTTTGTTCAAATTTGTATTCCAGTTGAATAACAGCTTTTTTCAGCACCGAGGCACTGGTCTTCCCGCCTTTTTTGTTGTTGTTGTAAATATAGTTTATTCATTGAATTAAGTCTTTTGTCAGCGCCGTGGCACTGGTCTTCCAGCCATGTGACAATACAGTTATTTACAATATATGCAGCTAGCCCAAATCAGCTGAAATAACAATATCAAACATTCAAAGACTTACATATGGTATAGTTTGACAATTCACATACAAAAATAGCAGTTATATGTTGTATTCCTACACACTTGATACATACATGTGTATTGATTAGACCTTTACATTACGGAGTGGTTAGGTGCATAGTTTTCCTTCATAGGTTTGTATGCCTACTATGTTGTGAATTGCAAAACTATCATGTTGTTGGAGTTAACATTTTGAGATGGAGTGAGTGTTAGTAGAATGGTTTGTTTATTCTGTTAGATAGAGTGTGGTTAGCTTATAGGGTTATGCTTAAAAGGTTAATACCTCAGGTGTGTTTTTTGACTACATGAAGTAGTTTGAGTAAGTAGGTTGTTAGTAATGATGGGATAAACAATTATAGGCCTTAACAATTATAGTGCATATGAACTATTTATTTATGGTTGAGATGATGAGATGGTATGAACAATATAGACAATAGCAGGTTAAAATGAGGCATTATAAATATAGTTAATCGGGCAGTTTGGAAACAGATAGGAGATATCCTGGCAATTATGATGTGAACCTGCTGACATTTAGGATATCCCATGCCAATATAATTCAGAACTGTTGGACTGGTTCCAGGTTGATATACTGTTGTACATTGGACATGCCACGACCAGTCGGGATGCCTGTCTCCCGTTTTCGTAGACCCTTGTCGAGTCAAACCAATGACTTAAACAAATTGATACTTGGCGGACGCTCGAACTCATTCGGCCATCCTGTCTGGTTCACGGGTAACGGAGAAGGGGATTGCACTCAGGTGCGTGGTTAAATAAATAGTTTACCCCATCACGCGCATGCGTCATTCAGAGTACAATAAGATAAAAACATAACCTTTTTCTAAAGAAAAAGGCTTGGAGTAAAACAAAAAGAATTTCAAATAAATAAATAAAAACCAAGACCAAAAACTGGCAAATAGGCGTAATTTTGGGGCGGGCTATGCGATGTCTGTACAGCTCCGAAACCCTGTCCCGAACTCAAATCCACATCGATTTCCAATTATAATTGGAATTAAATAGCTCCCAGAGGTGTTGTATCAATGCGCTCCACTTGCCACATTGCTCCGTGTATTTATGTGTTTATATACTTTTTTTAAATTACTTTTATTGACGAAGCAAAGGCAATTACTATCGCGGACAATTGGACTTCCTCATTCCAGTACTGCGGGTTCTATCCTAGTGATGTCGAGCACCCAATTTGGTCATAATAATAATTTTTAAATCGTGTAAATATGTGAATCGCTGATTTGATTCGGCTAGGGTTCGAACCCTGCGTTCGAATCCCACAAGCTACCATACATATTTTCAAGCTAAGTGCCACACACACTCCTGAGGGTAAAAGCTGGAAAAATATATTTAAAACAATTTTGAATGAAGAAAGAAAAAGAAGAAGAATTTTTTTTTTTTTAAATGAAGAAAAGGACGATTGGTTGGTTGGTGGGGTATCGTAGGTTTATGTCCTGGCAACATCTAAGGTCATATCAGGACGGACAGAAAAGGACTGACAAGAACAAAAAGAACAAAAAGAAAGGGAAGAAAGGAAGAAAAGGAAGAAAGGGAAGAAAGGGAAGAAAGGGAAGAGATGGAAGAAAGGGGAAAAGGGAAGAAAGGGAAGAAAGGGAAGACATTGAAGAAAGGGAAGAAAGGGAAGAACAGGAAGAATGGGAAGAATGGGAAAAAAAGGCATCGAAGAAAGGGAAGAACATGAAGAACAAGAAAAAACAAGAAGAACCGGAAGAAAATGAAGAAAATGAAGAACACAAAGAAAGCAAAGAAAAGGAAGACAACAAAGAAAAGGAAGAGAACATAAAAGAGAAACAAACAAGGAACAAGAAGGGACAAATAAACAGCAGTGCGCCTGGCGTTATTGATTATATTTTGGTTGCAATGCGATGCAAATGCATCTGACGCAGACAAAGACCGTGAAATGTGTGCGTTCAGGCGGGTAATTACAGCCTCCTTCTCCTGCATAAAGCGCACGTATCTGAAGGACATGCCCTCGCAGTAATTCTCATGATAATTATCTTATTTTTGTTTTGTTCATGGCGCAGATAGTTCAGCGTGTTTAACTTGGGTGGCCATTGTGGTCCAAGCTGACTTGGCATCAGACACTACTTCTGCTGAAGAATGTTATCGCCTGCACTGAGTTTGCGTTAAAGTTTCACATTCGTTTATTCTCACTGTTTGTTTGTTTGTTGTTTGCGGTTTTGATTCCTAGTTTGCTTGATTTAACGACACCTCTAGAGCACATTGATTTTCATCATCGGCTATAGACCCCTTTCAATGTTTATAAACATTGTGTATGCACGCGCACCTTGGCTGCAGAACGAGTGAACACTGCCATTGAGTTTGCCGGTAAGCACAGTGCAAAATGTGTATTTTATTCTAAATTAAAAGAAATGAGGAAACCTAACCTTATACATTTAATATAATCTATTTGTTGAATATGTTTTCTATATGAGTTCCAATCGGTTTGTTTCTAGGTGGTGTAGTTTTAGAGATATTTAACTTTTTCTGTATGAAGATTGCTCATAGCCATTGAGTTTGCAGTGTGACAGTGTGTCGTCCTGCTGCCAAAAGGCGTGCACTGTCCTAGATACCTATGCTGACGTCATATGAAATAGGTCTATTAGATGTCAAACATATGGTCATCCTGACCTATTTCATTGAAGGAAACCCAGAGCCACCACATTGGCTACACTCTCCGATACGCATGAAGGATTTTTTGTTATGCACTTTCCCACAGACAAGCCAACACACACATCCTTTGACAAAACAGTTGTGGACCAGTGGTTGAAACAGAAAATAACCGAAACTGCAATTGGGTCCACTGAGCAGGATCAATAGGATGACCCACACTGTCCCAGGTGGACACTCTACTGCCTGAGCTACGTTCAGCTCCCCATTTATTGCCGGCACTGCCTTTAGATACAATGTATACGTTGCTTTCTGTTCAGTGTTAGTTTTGGGGGGTTTTACATCTGAGCAACAAGACTCGATGGCCGAATGAGTTGAGCATCCATCTCCTGTGTTGGTAGATCGCGGGATTCGAACGCTGGTCCAGTCAAACCAATGATTTAAAAGTTGATACTTGTCTCTTCCTAGCCAGGCACTCGGCATTATTAGGATAGGGCATAGACTGGTTTGCTCAGTTTCAGGATTATGTGACTGAGTGGGATATCAGGTCATGGTGCTGGCGGTCTGATCTCCCAATGGGGCAACAAGTATCAGATATAAGCAATTGGTTTGACTCGTCCGGGAACTAAACTCCCGACCTTCCGCACGAGAGGCCCGCGCTCTACCCATTCGGCCACCACGCCCGGTATGTATATATCTCAATGAAGCTGCACTTATTGTGCAGTGTAAATTGTGTAAATTGTGTAAATATTCACAGCTGAGGTATATTTATTGTAGAGCATCGGCAAGTATTACTCTGAAAATGTGAGATCCAGCCCCCCCACCACCCCAACCCTCACCCCCACGCCCACCCACCCACACATAGACACTAACAGGCCTTTCCATCATGTTGTAGATAAGGAGCCAGCAGTTCCAGTGTTCCTTATCTATTCATATATGCATGTTATGATTACACTCACTGACTGGTTTGTATATAGCACGGTCTATAATATCATTATTCTCTGAGGACTGCTTCTCAACACAACATATTTATGTGACGTATAATTCAGTCTGCGAATATAGATAACTAATACGCTCCAACCAATACCTAATATCTATGCATGCATGCATGTTATGATGACATGTGCTGGTTAGTATCTGAGGTCATATCAGGATGGGTACCAACTTGTGACAGTGCACACTCATGGTGACTTCATAGTGCTGCCCCACTGGGGAAATCAGGCTGCTGGCACCATAACCCAATATCACACTCAGTCACATTATCCTGACGCTGAGCTAAGCAGACCTTGCCATATCCTAGTAATGCTGAGCACCTGGCTCGGAAGTGAAAACTATCAATTTTTAAGTCATGGATTTGATTCTACCGGGAAGCGAACTGCCGATCTCCCGAAAGTGAGGTCCGCGCTCTACCCATTTGGCCACAAGTAAGGTAGGTTTTAGCGATCAACCTAATGTAGTGTCAAGGGGTGATGAAAATGGGAAATATTGTGCCTAGAGCAGGACTCGAACCCATACCTCATTGCATTCCATGCCAGTATGCCAACCATTACACCACCTAGGCACCTGATCTCACCACACTACCATTGCCAACCTGTCTATGTGGTTACTATCTACCTGCACTCACTCACCTCCATCAACTCGCCCAATTTGATGAAAAAATATATCCAAAAACGACACTTACATTATGCCCGAGCACCAAATGTGCCCTACAAGTGGCGCCCATGCATGCCCAAAGCACGTCACTCTCACAGTTCAACCATAACAGGCCCTTCCTCCCTTCTTCCCCCCCCCCCCGCCTTCTCCTCCCTTCTCCTCCCTCCCTCCTCCCCATGTCCGAACCAGACTACTGATATTACAGCTGCAGGAACACCGGACAACCGGAAGAAGAAAACCACCCACACAACAAGCCACTGATACTCCCAATGTGACCCTAAATAAATCTAGTAATCCTAGTATCAAAATACTACTTTTGTTGTTGTAAATTATTTATTCATCAGAGTAATTTACTGCTCATCACACGTCTCCTTTTTCTGGTAGATCGTGGTCCACAACTGGTTCATCAAAGGATGTCGGATGTGTTGTCCTGTCTGTGGGAAAGTTCGTATAAAAGACCCCTTGCTGATTATCAGAAAGAGAAGCCTATGTGGCAGCAGCGGGTTTACTCCAAAGAAAAAATGTCACAATGACGGTGTGACTGAGTGAGATATCAGGTGATGGTGCTGGTGGCCTGGTCTCTCATGGGGCAGCCCTATAACGTCGCCATGAGTGCGTGGTGTCACAAGTCAGTGCCCGTCCTGATATGACCTTAGATGTTGCTAGGATGTAAAACAACAACAAGGAACAAACATATGTTTGACATGCAATAGCCCATGATATGAAACGCAATGCGCTCTATTGGTGTCGTTAAATAAAAGAAGCTTTACTTTTTAATACGTGCGCATACATATATATAGGTGTGTACAAAATAATGTACAAAATGGGATGGGATCCTCTCCCGCAGGCCTGTATGTCATCTGCGTAGATGTACATAGTAGGCTAAGTTATCATATACAGGTTAGGAAAAAACTTTGAAAATTCAAAAAAACTAATATAGAAATTACTAACACCCAAAACTGCAAAAGGTTGGCCCGAGAAAGATCAGGTGAACACTCCTGAGTGCGGGACCAGAACAATCCAGTATCACAGCTGTCCACCGTTGAAAACAAGCACCCTCACAGGAGCTTACATGTTATGGGCAGAATAAAAATCTTGTCACAAAAAAAAAAAAAAATCCAAATATGGTTCTTTTAATGGTAAATGGGGCCAATATGTTATGTGAGGGTGAACAATTAATATTGTGTATTTCCCTGTTTTTTTTCACTGAGGTGTCAACTCCTGTCCATAGGAAGGGTTCGAACCCTGGTCAAGTCAAACCGATGACATAGAAATTGATACTTGTCACTCCTTAGCTAGAATCTCGCCATTTTTCTACTGCTCGCTGGAACTTGGCAAACATCAGGCAAGTCCCATTGCCTGATATCTTTCTCCCCCTTATATATCTTCCCCTTTCCCGCCTGCCTTGCCAGATGATATCTTTTATTCCGAGCAACTCGATACTTTGCCTTACATAAATATAAATAAATTTAAAAAAATTTAAAACTTGTTGGATATGAAACGAAATGTATAGTGACTATTATAGATAATTAATAATATTATAATTAATACCTCTCCATTTCCATCCAATCCTCTCCCTCTAGCTCGCTCTCCCTCTCCCGCCCTCTCTCTCTCCTTCCTTCCGTCTCCTCACCTCTCCGTCCCATCTCTTCTCACCACGCTCTCCCTCTCCATCCCTCACAGTCCCTTCCACTCCCTCACACTCCCTTCCACTCCCTCACACTCCCTTCCATTCCCTCACAGTTCCTTCCACTCCTCCCTCCGTATCCCTCTCCATCTCCCACTCTCCCTTTCCCTCCCTTCCTCTCCTTAACTCTCCACCCTTCCCCCTCTCCCCCCTCTCCCCCTCTCCCACTATCCCACTCCCTCTTCCTCCCTTCCACTCACACTCCCTTCCCTCACACTCCCGTCCCTCACACTCCATTCCAATCCTCACACTCCCTTCCACTCCCTTCCACTCACACTCCCTTCCACTCCCTCACACTTCTCTCCACTCCCTCACACTTCATTCCACTACCTCACAGTCCCTACCACTCCCACCTTCCCTTCCACTCCTCCTTCCCTCTCCTTCCCTCTCCCTCTCCCTCTCCCTCACCCTCTCCCTCTCCCTTCCACTCCCTCTCCCGTCCTCCCTCTATATCCCTCGCTCCTTCCCTCAAACTACCTTCCACTCATTCCCACTCCCTTCCACTCCTTTACACTCCCTTCCACTCATTCACACCCCCTTCCGCTCTGTCACACTCCCTTCCACTCCGTCACACTCCCGTCCACTCCATCACATACCGTTCCACTCCCTTCAACCCATTCACACTCCCTTCCACTCCCTCACACCCCCTTCTAATCCTCACATTACCTTCCACCCCCTTCCACTCCCTTACACTTCTCCTTCCACTCCCTCAAACTTCATTCTACTCCCTCATACTCCCTTCCACTCCCTTCCAGGCCCTCACACTCCCTTCCACTCCCTCACACCCCCTTCCACTCACACAGTCCCTTCCACTACGCCTTTCTTCTCACTCTCCTTCCATCGATATCCCTCACTCCCTCCATCAAACTCCCTTCCACTCATTCCCACTCCGTTCCACTCCTTTACACTCCGTTCCACTCCTTCACACTCCCTTCCACTCCTTCACGCTTCCTTCCATTCCTTCATACTCCCTTCCACTCCCTTCCACTCCTTCACACTCCCTTCCACTCCTTCACACTCCCTTCCACACCCTCGCACTCCCTTCCACTCCCTCACCCTCCCTTCCACATCAATCTCCCTCCCTCTCCATCCCTCCCTCTCACTCACACTCCCTTCCACTCCATACTTCCTTCCTCTCCCTCACACGCCCTCCCTCTCCCTCCCCCCTTCACCCTCTCTATCACTCGCTCTCACTCCTTTTCCATCTCTGGCACTCCATCTCTCCCTCTCTCTCCCTCTCTCACTCTACATGCATCTCTCTTCATCACTCTCTTCCAGTTCTAGCCCTATTCAATAACATGCTGTAGATTGAATATCCCATAATTACTACCCACGTGACAGATTGCGCGTGTCACGTCTGCACAGGCGTCACCGATGCTTCGTGACGTCATGCGAGCATGGTTACCCGTCACCATGCAAACAGTGTCGTTGCTAAGCTGATACCCCACACCTCTGAATGGCTGCCGTAAAGGTCATCCCCTCACTCCCCCCTCCCCCCTCCCCCCACCCCTACCCCCACCCCCACCCCACCTCTCCCTCTCCACTAGACCAGACGGGATGGCCAAATGAGTTGAGCGTCCGTTTCCTGTTTTGCGAGATCAGGGGATCCGAACACATGGGTTTGTAGGTTCAAACCCTGGTCGAGTCAAACCAATGATGTACAAATTGATACTTGTCACTTCCTAGCCAGGCACTCAGCATTAATAGGATAGGGTAAGGACTGGTTGGCTTGGTGTAATGATAATGTGACTGAGTGGGATATCAGGCCATGGTGCTGGTGGTCTGGTGTCCCAGTGGGGCGTCACTATAAAGTTCCCATGAGTGCGCACTGTTACAAGTCAGTACCCATCCTGATATGACCTTAGATGTTGCTAGGACGTAAAAACCAACACACAAACCCTATCTACACCGCCTGCCCCACCCACACAAGCCCCGCCCCTGTGCGGATGATTGACTGCTCTGGTATTGTGCTGCCCCCTAGTGTTGGAAGCGAGGCGTCAGGGCGTGACGTGAGGCAGTGTTGCGTGACGTTGACTGAGGCTAAACAAACAGGAGCATGACGTAGCAGATGAGGGATCGGACAAGGCAAACACAGGCATTGAGCAGTTTCCATATCATATATACACCCTATCTGATTGGGTGGTTGTTGGACTTTTATATCCTGACAAACATCTAAGGTCATATAAGTGGGTACCCGTCCTGCTATTATGGCTTCAAATGTTGCCAGGACACAAAACTCCCAAAACGATTCTGCTTCCAAATACGTACACCTGGCGACTGAGAATTACTGATTTTGCAAGGCTCTTAGTGGAAACACACAGTTGTGGATTTCACGATTGACTACACAATCGCCATCGCTGTAGGAGTAATCGAGGAACCAAAGACAGCTTAATGCAACCTGGGTAACACCAGTGGCAGTGACTAATGTGTTGAGTAGCAAGCAGTTCACTGTTTGTTTGTTGTTGTTTTATGTCCTAGCAACATCTCAGGTCATATCACGATGGGTAACGACATGTGACAATGCGCACTCGTGGTGACTTTATAGTCCTGCCCCACCGTGAGACCAGGCCACCAGCACACTGATCAGGGGCTGTATGCACCAATCGGTGTTAGGGCCTTAACCGCGGCTAGGCTAGCTCCACACGGCTAAATGTGAGAAATCGGTATGCACCAATCGGTGCCAGCGCTAACCGCCGACCATAGCCTAGGCTAAGCTAAACCATTTTCAAATCAGGTTTTACTGCTAGCCGAGTGGTTAGTGTGCGTGTGTGGGTCTCAATCTATTCAATGCGATCATATTTGACAGAATTACATACTCTAAACGTGATATTTTATTAAATAAACCCTAAATTCGAAGCTATATCAGCGGTGATATTAATATTTTCGAATCGACGAATGTAAAGTAAACAAATCGCCGCCACCGCAGCGACGTCGATATCCATACTGTCCAATGTCAAGTAAACATGGCCACCGCCGTCGCCACCGTATCGGCGGGAATATATTTGGCCCAAATCTATTAAATGCTATCATATTTAACAGAATTACATACGCCATAAGTGAAATTTAATCAAATTAACCCTAAATTTGAACCAATATTAACGCCGCCGCTGCATTGGCGGCGTTATTCATATCGTCGACTGGAGGGAATTCCCAAATCTATAAATAAACTCATGGTTAGCTTCCCGCCCCGGCTAGTACATTGGTGCATTCCGATTCACACACCTCTCTAACCCGCCGCTACCCCGAGGTACCTAACCGGTGCTAGTGCCTTAGCTCCGGCTAAGCCTATCACCGATTGGTGCATACAGTCCCTGATATCCCACTCAGTCACATTATCCTGACACTGAGACAAGCATCCCTTACCCATTACCAGTCACGTTATCATAATAATGCCAAGTGCCAGGCTAGGAAGCCACAATTATCAAATGCTAAATAAAACCCAAAATAAGCAAATATACTTATGATTTCTTTGTTTCTTGGGATGAAATGATGCTAGATCTTCCTATGAAAGTAAAGTTGTTTAATTTAACGAAACCATTAGAGCACATTGATTTTCGCACCATCGGCTATTGGTTGTCGAACATATGGGTCATTCTGACATATTTCTTTGGAGGAAAACTGCTTCCACCACATAAGTAGGAAGGATCTTTTATCTGCACTTTCACACAGACAGGACATCACATTTCACAACCTTTGATGAACCAGTTGTGGACCACTGGTTGAGATGTTCACCAATCAATCAATAGTTCCGTCCTCTAGTCGAGGGTTGGATGCAATGGCTTTCCACTTGTCCCGATGGTGTGCTGTTCTGATAGACTGTGAATAATTCAAGCCTGTTTGTAAACCATGATGTTCTTGGTCTCCCTCTCCCTCTGCTGCCATTCACCTTCCCTTCCAACAATGTACGGTATATTGAACTCTGACGAATGATGTGACCAAAATAAATAAGTTTCTTTGTCTGTATAGTGGCAAACAAGCATTTCTTATTTTTAATTTTTCTGAGAACTTCTTTGTTGGTGATCTTCTTTGTCCATGATATTTTCATCATCCTTCGATAAGTCCACATCTCAACTGCTGCTAAACATTTGTGAGATTTTCATAAGATGCTAAAAACAGAAAGAACCAAAAATACTAAAAAATGTTGTTGTCTTGGTTGGCGTTGATGGAAACCCCTTCTTTTCCTCCACCCACCCACCCTGCAGGTCGCTGGGCGACCATGGTGAAGTGGGAAATGCGCGAGTGGAGCTGGCGGGAGAGGGACGAGGGAGGCAACGTCACATTCAAGTGCGTCGTACACCACCTCAACTCGGCCTACTCAGCCGTGTCCGTGGAGCGCTCGGCAGGTGGCAGCACCAGGCTTGTATCGACCAATCAGCGCGTAGAGGACGCCTTCCGGGGCGAGATGCATGCCGGGAGACGGAGGTACTCGGCGCGCTTCGAGATGATGCGCGAGACGATGGGGTACATCGGGATTCTGTACCTGACCATTCTAGGTAGGTGTGTGTGTGTGCAAGGGTGTGTATGTGGGTGTATGTGGGTGTATGAGGGTGTGTGTGGATGTGTGTGGGTATATGTGTGTGTGGGTGTATGTGGGTGCATGTTGGTGTATGTGGGTGTATGTGGGTGTGTGTGTATGTGGGTGTATGTGGGTGTATGTGGGTGTATGTGGTTGTATGTGGGCTTTGAGATGATGCGCGAGACGATGGGGTACATCGGGATTATGTACCTGACCATTCTAGGTAGGTGAGTGTGTGTGCAAGGGTGTGCATGTGGGTGTGTGTGGGTGTGTGGGTATATGTGTGTGTGGGTGTATGTGGGTGCATGGTGGTGTATGTGGGTGTATGTGGGTGTATGTGGGTGTATGTGGGTGTATGTGGGTGTATGTGGGTGTATGTGGGTGTATGTGGGTGTATGTGGGTGTATGTGGGTGTATGTGGGTGTATGTGGGTGTATGTGGGTGTATGTGGGTGTATGTGGGTGTATGTGGGTGTATGTGGGTGTATGTAGGTGTATGTGGGTGTATGTGGGTGTATGTGGGTGTATGTGGGTGTATGTGGGTGTGTGTGGGTGTATGTGGGTGTATGTGGGTGTATGATGGTGTATGTGGGTGTATGTGGGTGTATGTGGGTGTATGTGGGTGTGTGTGGGTGTAAGTGGGTGTAAGTGGGTGTATGTGGGCGTATGTGGGTATATGTGTGTATGTGGGTGCATATGGGTGTATGTTGGTGTATATGGGTGTATGTGGGTATAGGTGGGTGTATGTGGGTGTATGTGGGTGTGCGTGGGTGTATGTGGGGTGTGTATGTAGGTGTATGTGGGTGTAGGTGGGTTTATGTGGGTGTGAGTGTGTGTATGTGGGTGTATGTGTGTGTGGGGTATGTGTGGGTGTATTTGGGTGTATGTGGGTGTATGTGGGTGTATGTGGGTGTATGTGGGTGTATGTGGGTGTGTGTGGGTGTATGTGGGTGTATGTGGGTGTATGTGGGTGTATGTGGATGTATGTGGGTGTATGTGGGTGTGTGTGGGTGTATGTGGGTGTATGTGGGTGTATGTGGGTGTATGTGGGTGTATGTGTGTATGTGGGTGTATGTGGGTGTGTGTTGGGGTATGTGGGTGTATGTGTGTATGTGGTTGTATGTGGGTGTATGTGGGTGTATGTGGGTGTATGTGGGTGTATGTGGGTGTATGTGGGTGTATGTGGGTGTATGTGGGTGTATGCAGGTGTATGTGGGTGTATGTGGGTGTATGTGGGTGTGTGTATGTGTATGTGGGTGTATCTGGGTATGCGTACATGCAGGTGTGTATGCAGGTGTGTGTGATTGTGTAGGTGTGTGCAGGTGTGTAGGCGTGTATGCATGTATGTGTGTGGTGGTGTGTGTATGTCAGTATGTGTGTATGTTTGTATGTATGTACATGTGTACATGTGTACATGTGTATGTAGGTAGGTATGCATGTATATGTGTGTATGTGTGGATGCATGTGTGCATGTGTGTTTGTGCATATATGTGCATGGATGCATGTATGTGGTGTGTATGTGTGTGTATCTGTGTAGGTATGTGAGTGTGTGTATGTGTTTATAAAGGTTTGTGTGTGTATGTGTATGTATGTGTGAATATGTGTCTATGTATGTGTGTGTGCACTTACATATATATGCATACATGCGTGTATGTGTGTATGTATATAGGCATGTGTATGTGTGTATGTGGAGATAGATATCTGCATGCGTTTAGTTGTGTATGTGTTTAAGTGTGCATGGCTGTGTGTATGTGTGCACGTGTGCACAGATGTATAATGTAAGTTTGCATAGGGGACATATGTGTATGTTTGTAGGTGGATATGTGGGAAGGTTGATATGTGGATCCTTGGTTTAATCAACAGGCGCTGTACAATGATTCCCTATTAACCACGCCACACTGTGCAGATTATGGGATGGCGGGATCATCGATTCTCCTAATATACCAACCACTAGTTATGTTTTACAGACTTAAAATCAGAAGACGCTGGTTTAATGAGATGCAAGGCGGAGGGGGAGCAGACGCCTCTGAAGACGCTGGCTGTCAGAGGTGAGTTAAGCGTCACTTAGCAACTTTTGATTGATTGATTGATTGTTGATGACTTAACACCGGTTCAGCAGCAAAGGCCATAGTCATGCCGACTAATTAATGGTATTTATTCTGTGAATTGTGTTAATCCCAGTTATATGCCTCCATTAAAATTTAGAAACAAAAATCTGACATGGTGAGATTTGTGTCAATTAATAGCAATAATGTTCTCAGATGCAATTTTGAATTGTTTATATTTGTGTCCAATGACAGCGAGATTGAACTCACAAAACATCGATAACATGGAATCCATGTTTTCCTAGAAACTCTCAGATTTGTATCTCTGTCTCAGATTCGTAAAGAGGTATCACATGTTATTTATGCCATGTATAAATACGATTATGTGCGTATTATTAATTATGTATTTATCCCGCTTTGTTTGTATGTTAATGTTCATCTGTATTGTTATTTGTAGTCCTATGTATTATTAGATACATTTGTTATTTGTAACCTCTGGATGCGGTTGAGTGACCTGTGGGCTGGGAAGGTCTGCTCATAAGCAGTACATTTGTATTGGCTTCTGTGGTGTCGGGTGATATCCGATGCGTTAGCCCTGAACTCACACCCTTAAAAGAAGCTGACCTCTCAGGCAAGGAGCCGCATAGACAGGTACGCGTAGGTAGGGTGGTGACATCAGGGAGCCTAGGTGGTGTAATGGTTAGCATACTGGCCCGGAATACAAAGAGATGTGGGTTCGAGTCCCGCTCAAGGCGCAATATTTCCCATTTGTATTAGCCCCCACGCCATTTGTAATAATATGTGTAAAATGATGAAATAAGTATGAATTGTTAGAACTTAAAATAGGTTTAAGACACTTATAGTAAGGTCAAATCTCGTTGGGCTTAAGCTACCTATAGTATGGTGAAATGTAGACTGGCCTTACGGGAACTGCAATAACCTGTTATGTCGCCCTATGTTTTGTTTGTTTTTTGTTGTTTTACATCCTAGCAACATCATCATCATCATGTTGTTGGTCGTGATGCGACAAAGACTGCTTTCCTTACTTGACTGTTCTCCATTTAGCTCTCTGCTGTGAGAGTGATGTCCATGAGTCAGTCTTAATGTCTCTCAGCTTCAGGTTTCTCTTGATGGTCATTTCATGAACGCTGCCTGCAAACGTGTTGAAGTGCTGCTGGCTTTTGAAAGTTACCAGCGGCACTCTCTCGGGGAGCAAATAGAGGTATCAAACTGGCATGAACATGTCCAGACAGGCGCACAACTATTTGTCTCTGCAGTGGCTGGTCGGGAGATGTTGGGAGTTCCATACATCAAGCATCCTAGCAACATCTAAGGTCATATCAGGACAGGTACCGACTCTTGGCAGTGCGCACTCATGGCAACATTTATAGTGCTGCCCCACTGGAAAATCAGGTTGCTGGCACCAGGACCTGATATCCCACTCAGTCACATCATCCTGACTCTGAGCGAACCAGTCCTTGCCGTATCCTGATAATGCCGAGTGCCTGGTTAGGAAGCGATAAGTATAAATTCCTAAGTCATTGGTTTGACTTGACCAGGGTGTGTACCCACAAACCCATGGATTCGGATCACCGCGATCCCCCAAAACAGGAGACGGACGCTCAATTCATTCAGCCAACCCGTCTGGTTTGCCTGAGAGGTCAGTGCAGACTACTACAAATATATATCATATCTGTTAAGAGCTGCATTCATTAGGTCTTTGACGAGTGTGGGTTTTCTTTGTGGACATCCTCCATTCTCTAATCTTCCGATCCTTAATATCTCTGTCCTTGCTCTGACGTCACCAACCACCACAGTTCCGGTACAAGCCGTCTACATGAGCGCCTTCCAACAGCGGAACAACCACACCCCGGCGCGACTACCAGATGGCGCCACCGTCACCCTCACGGAGAGCCGACGCGGCGGCGTCGCCTGCGCAGTCCTTCTGCGCACCCGCCTCATCGCACCGGAAGTGCGACTCACTTCCGGTGGACGCAACGTCACCGAGCTCTTCGCGCCGGAGCCGCCACTTCCGGTCGCCGGGGCGGCGCGCCCGACCTACCTGTGGGAGTACCGGATGTATACACAGCGGCCGAACCCGGAACTACACGACCGGAAGCTCAAGTGCAGCGCGTTCGCCGTTGGTTATGAGACGCTGGTTCAGAGTGCGCATGTCAAGCTGGAGGTGGAGTGTGAGTTTTGGGGTTTTTTTTTCCTTCATCATTTGCTTGATCTAAGTATGAAGGGGTGGGGGGGGGGACATTCAAATATGATGTAGTGCTTAGGGGGTGGGTGGATGGGTGGGTGGGTGGGTTCTAGGTTCAATCATTATGTGGCATGTAATGGTCTAGCAGTATGGAGCATTATGCGGTATGAGTCTATTGATCACACACCCCCCCCTCTCTCGCCAGCCCGCCCCCATCATTTGATTGCTCTATCTCTGACGGAGGGGCGGGGGGGGGGTGTCATTCAAATATTATGCAACGCTTAGGGGGTGGGAAGTGGGAAGGGGGGTTGTCTGTTCCAGCATTATGTGGCATGTAATGGTCTAGTGTTAATGAGTGTCACAAGGGAGGGGTCTAATTTTGATGGAAATAGCGTTACATATTTGATATATTCTTCCTTCAAGGCCGGCAATAATGAAGATGGTTTGGAGCGAGAAATCCTCTGGTTGGACTCACAAGAAGGCCTACCAATCATCTATTCAGTCAAAAGTTTGAATGAAGAGAGATGGTTACAGCAGTCTGCAAATGCCTGCGGCCATACCAGAATAGTTTGTTTGTTTGTTGTTGTCTTACGTCCTAGCAACATATAACGTCATATCAGGATGAGTACTGACTTGCACCAGAATAAATTAGGCATGTATGCATGCAATTGAGCAGATTGTTCAGGTCCAGCAGTGCCTAAACCAGTGAAGATAGAGAACTACCAACAAATATACATTTGAAGAGTTCATGCACAACAACCAATAAACGCCATTAGGGCCTACATGAAACCATGACTACTAACTTTGAGTTGAGAGTGCCATCATTCCTATTATCAAATCCGTTTTTTTCCACAGAAACTCACCCATTCCTTACATAATTATATAATCCTCTACCCAATATGAAATTGATCAACTTTAACTAGAAAGTACATCAACAAATTCCATTTTACACTAACCACCTAAAATGGATTTGTCGTTTTTTTGTGCCTGAACGCTTCCATTTTTACCATATTGAGAGACAGGACATGGTGACCGAATTGATAGAGCGTGGGAGAAAGGTAGCTCAGTTCCCCGTCGAGTCAAACCAATGACTTATAAAATTGATACTTGTCACTTCCTAGCTTGGCGCTCGTCATTATTAGGATAGGGCAAGGACTGGTTAGCTCAGTGTTGGATAAAGTGACTGAGTGGGATATCGGATCATCGTATCGGCAGCATGATTTCCCAGTTGGGCAGCACTATTAAGTGACCATAGGTGCGCACTGTCACAAGGCGATACCCATTATGATATGATCTTAGATGTTGTCAGGATGTAAAACTCCAAAAACCAACCACCCTAATGATACCTACATCCATTGATAATGCCCTTTTTGTTGTATCTAATCACCTACAGTCCGACCTCGCATCATGTGCATGCACTACGAATATTGGGGCTACGTGGGCGGAAGTACGATGATGACATGCGCAGTCAAGTCCAACCCAAAGGCGGCGATCACTTTCCGGTTTGGTTACTTCCTGTCCGACAACCAGTACAGAATAGCTGCTCCTATCATGGCGGACGGGCAGTATGTTTTCACTCGGCAGGTGAGTTTGTCTTCTTATTCCTTCTTTAATTTTTGGTACATTAGTTGTTTAAGCGGGGGAAATTTCAAACGCGGACGATTGGTCTTCCTCATTCCACTGGCCCTTGCCCTATCCTAATAATATTGAGCGCCTGGCTACAACGCAAGAGGTATAGCTTTTTAAGTCTTTTGTTTGACTCGACCAGCGTTCGAACCAATCGTCCCATGATTTACCAACATGGGAGACGGACGCTCTAACTCATTCGGCCATCTCGTCAACAGGAACAGGACATAGGTCAGGCAGTAGTCTCGACCTGTGAAGGTATGGGTCATTTGATCGATCCTGCTCACTGGACCCATTTGCAGTTTGGGCTATTTTCCATTCCAACCAGTGGTCCACAACTTGTTCAGAAAGTATGTGGTATGTGTGGACCTGTCTGTCGGAAAGTGCATATGAAGCGTTCAGGCGCAAAACCACGTGAACACCGATCCAAGAATGGAAAGAAACATTGGAATCAAACCTTCAAATAGTTAATATTTTTATATTCCTACTATTTTGTGTATTCTCCATAACGATGTGATCATATGAAAAGTGGAATTAATGAGCCTTAAACTTATTTTCAGGTAAAAATCTGTTATTTAAACTCAATTTTTTGGTTGGGGTTTATGGGGTTTTGCATCTCAACCCTTCATATAAAAGACCCCTTGCTCCTTATCGGAAAGAGTAGCCTATGTGGCGGCAGCAGGTTTCCTCCAAAGAAACATGTCAGAACGACCATATGTTTCATGTCCAATATCCGATGATAAAAATCAATGCGCTCTAGAGGCGTCGTTAAATAAAACAAACTCTCCCTTGTTCTTATTCCGTACACCATCCAGTGCCGCATGACCTAATCAATCAATCAATCAATTACAGGACGCGGTGGCCGAAACGGTAGAGCGCGGGCCTCGCGTGCGAGAGATCGGGAGTTCGGTTCCCGGTCGAGTCAAACCAACGACTTACAAACTTGTTACTTATCGCTTCCTAACTTTACGCTCGGCATTAATAGGATAGGGCAGGTTTAAGTGGTCAACCCAAAGCTAACCACTTAAACCTAAGCCTTCAATACCTCCCGCTGTCAAAACAGTTGTGTAATTCTCCCTACACAGGCTATCTCTGGTAGGTGTTACTTCCATTGTTCTCCTTTATTGACCAATCCTGCCCCCTCCCACCTGCACATACAACAATAGTTGTGGATGTAGGAGGCGCCATCTATATTGTCAAATGAACACTTTCCCCAAAAATATATATATACAGTAAAACCTGTCTAAATCAATATTAACCTACTTACTAACTCAATAGGCCCCACATGAGATTACCATGAACACCCAGTTCAATCACAAAGGCCCACCCTACATCGGACCATCACCCTTTCAATGAGTATGTCACCACTAGAAGGATAATCAGTTATGCCCCACCACCTACTAACGCTTACCATCCTAGTCTAACATAGTTACTTCCCTATATATGTTTCTTTTGTTCTCTTATCTTGGTCTTTACATGTCATTCATGTCTCAATGTTTTGCTTATTCCACTGTAATTGTCTATCTATATAGTTGTATATTTGCTTACTAGCTAGTGGCAATTCTCATTAGGGCTGGAAGGCTAGTGCATTACGCATGTTGAGTTCAACATGGATAATTTACGAATGCGTATTGAGCGCACTATTTTCTTTACACTGGACTACTTTTATGTCACACTCACCTGCTCTTCTCACTTTTCCCCTGACGCTTGACCGTGATAGTCATTTTACCCACCCTCCCGCCCGATGAGTTCTTGGGTTGAGGGCTGAGGTCTTGTTCTCGCTCATTCATTCCTACATGCTAGATTCTCTGTCATGATTAACGATTGAATTTACCTTGACTGTTGCCCTGATTAATTGATAACGATTTGACTGTTTATATTCTCTGCTTGTTACCGATATGATACTGATATGCTCGACAAATGATCGATGATTGATGCTTGATACGATACACGATATCGAATATGTTCTCCAAACACTTATGAGTTACGATATGTTACGAGATGTTCTCCATTAAATTTTTAAATCCATGTTCTCCGTTTGTCTTCCTTTACGCATGAGTTAATTACCATTAACATGGTATTCACAGGAATAAAAACAGTTGAACAAAAACAAACAAAATCGACCGACTATGGGCTGGATTTTAAACGGTCCATTTAGGGAGGGGGCTCAGCTTAGGGAATTTTAGCTATAGTTAGAATGGTATTGCATGGGTGATCATTTAGGCGCCAAATAAAGCGATCGATATAGGGAAGTGGTCGATCTGTGGAGGGGATTGGTTAGAGAGATTTTACTGTATCGAATTTATCCCTCTCAATCTCATTGCATATGCTTTAAATTTTCATCGTATTCCCATCCCCGAATATGGGAAATTTTAGAATGTGATCTCACTTGTCATACTGCACTCAGTCAAATACAATTTCAAAACTGCAACCAATTTGCATAATGGAACAAAGAACACATTAAGCCCACCTTTGCTCTGCGCAGAATGAGACGGTACACTATGATGCAAATAAAACAAAGACAACGCAATGGGATACAAATATAAAGTATCATTCAGTATTTGTGTCAGGTTAATAAAGTGAGGTCACGGAATGATGAGTAATCAGATAACAGTAAAACCTCTCAAAATCAACCTACCATTGGACCCACTTTTAGTGGTCCAATTAAGGAGGTGGTCGGTTTTGAGAGCTAGAATATCCTTACAATGGTATTTGTGCGACTCAAATAAAGCGACCGATTTCGGGGAGTGGGCGAAATAAAGCGATCGATTTAGGGGAGTGGTCGATTTGTGGAGGGGTCGGTATAGAGAGGTTTTACTGTACTCTGTCTGGAGGAGTAAAACCCAATCAGGTCCGTCAGAGTAATGCATGACGGCGACCACGACAGTAGCAAGACCAATTATAGAACAATCAGTCACAATAGAGACTTATTTGATTCAAGTGTGCATGGAGTTTACCTTAACCAGTGGTCCACAACTGGTTCATCAAAGGTTGTGGTATGCGCTGTACTGTATGTGGGAAAGTGCATATAAAAGACGCCTTGCTGCTTATACAAAAGAGTAGCCTCACTAGTGGTCTACAATTGGTTCATCAAAGGCTGTGGTATGTGCTGTCCTGTCTGTGGGAAAGTGCATATAAAAGACCCCTTGCTACTTATCAGAAAGAGGAGCCTCACCAGTGGTCTAGAACTGGTTCATCAAAGGTTGTGGCATGTGTTGTCCTGTCTGTGGGAAAGTGCATATAAAAGATGCCTTGCTGCTTATCGGAATGGGTAGCCTATGTGGCGGCAGCAGGTTTCCTCTAAAGAAATGTGTCAGAATGACCAAATGTTTGACATCCAATAGCCGATGATAAAAATCAATGTGCTCTATAGAGGCGTCGTTAAATAAAACAAACTTTCTTTTTTTGGAGGTTTACTTTGACTGTTTTGTCAAAATCACTGTTTCTGATAGGTGGATGGACATAGATTGGATCTGTGGAATCAATTCAATATAAGTGTTTTGAATAACAAAATTAAGAGGCTTTGAACGGGCTATGCAGCTTTAAGAAGCGACAATAAGCGGCTAAATATGTAATTCTTAGAAAAGAAATAATCCGATCTGACCTGACTAACCCTTTTGTTTCCTTCTATCTCCGCTAGGAGTCCGTCGGTGGTGTTTCCAACATGACGGCCACCTTACACAACCTGCGCAAGGCGCACTTTGACTACAAATACAAGATGGAGGCCTTCAACACGTACGGGTCTGCGTCAGTCACACTAGAGCTCTACGAAAGTGAGTATATGATTATATTTTGTGGTTGTTTGTTGTTTTACATCCTAGCAACATATATGGCCATATCAGGATGGGTACTGACTTGTGACGGTGCCATCGTCCTGATATGACCTTAGATGTTGCAACCGGGCGCAGTGGCCCAATGGGTAGAGCGTGGGAGATCGGGAGTTTGGGAGTTTGGTTCCCGGTAGAGTCAAACCGATGACTTTAAAATTGATACTTGTTGCTTCCTAGCCTGGTGGTCAGCATCAATAGGATCGGGCAAGGACCGGTTAGTTCAGTGTCAGGATAATGCAACTGAGTGGGATATCAGGTCATGGTGCCATTGGCCTAATTTCCCAGTGGGGCAGGACTATAAAGTCACCATGAGTGTGCACTGTCACAAGTAGCTACCCATCCAGATTTGACCTTAGATGTTGCTAAGATGTCCAACAACAAACAAACAGAACAAACAAAAATATTTTTCTAGACAGGACGCTGATCCTTTATAAAACCTTTCCCATAGCTTCCGCTGCACAGAGAAATGCCAACCAGACTGGATGGCGGAATGTGTAGAGCGTTTTGGGAGAGAGGGAGATCCAAACCCATGGATTCGTGATTTCGAACCCTGGTTGAGTTAAGCCAATGACTTAAGAATTGATACATGTCGCTTCCTAGCCTGGCGCTCGCCATTCTTAGGATAGGGCAAGGATTGGTTGGTTCAGTGTCAGGATAATGTGACTGAGTGGGATATCAGGTCTTGGTGATGGTGGCCTGGTGTCCCAGTGGGGCAGTACTATAAAGTTGCCATGAGTGTGCACTGCCACACTTCAGTACCCATCGTGGTATGACCTTAGGTGTTGCTAGGACATAAAACAACAAGAATCAGTGAACTGTTTGCTACCCAACACATTAGTCTCTGCCACTGGTGTTACCCAGGATGAATAAAGCTGTCTTTGGTTCCTCGATTACTCCTACAGCGATGGCGATTGTGTAGTCAATCGTGGAATCCATAACTGTGTGTTTCCACTAATTGCCTTGCAACATTAGTAATTCTCAGTCACCAGGTGTACATATTTGGAAGCAGAATGGTTGTTGGAGTTATATATCCTGGCAACATCTAAAGTCATAATAGCAGGATGGGTACCGACTCGTAACAGTGAACACTCATGGAGACCAGGCTGCAGGCACCATGATGCCAATATCCCACTCAGTCACCTTATCCTAACCCTGAGCTAACCAGTCCTTGCCCTATCCTATTAATGCTAATTGCCAGGCTAGGAAGCGACGCGTATCAATTTGATAAGTCATTGCTTTGACTCGACCGGGAACCAAACCCCCGATCTCCCACACGCGTGGTCTGGGCTCTACTGATTTGGCCCCATCTGAGAGTGGTTGCTAGGTTCCTAAGTTGACCTCATTCCGTGTTATCAGAACTAAGGCGTTTGTAACTGAATATGTGCAATTAGGTCAGCTTAGTCTGCTTGTTTGTATTGATTTGGCATGGCACTTAAATTAGGCTGATCACTGCAATGATGAACTGATTAGCAAGGTGGCGAAATAAATTGAGGAAATGACGCTTATTCCGCGAAGTGATTGAACCCAATTAGTGCTAGGGCAGTAAAGGTTCCCACAAGTAATTGCATTGTCGTGGAGTGTGATCAAAATAACAAATATTACGTCTAGAGTGGGAATTGAACCCCCATCTCTTTCATTCCGGGCTAGTGTCGTAACCATTACACCACCCAGACTCCCTCATCTCATCACCCTATTCCTGTCCTTCTGTCTATCTGACCCCTTTCCTGAGCCACCAATCAAGCAATCAATCAGTCAATTAACCCCTTGTCTCAGAGGTAAGTGCATACCACTACACCATGTTGCAACTCAATAGAAGCCATTGTTTGTTTCTTGTTCTACGTCCTCCGGCTCATTATAACGAAGGCTTTAGAATAATACGGATAATAATTAATGATTTAACAATTTCTTGAGCTAAGCAATACAAGTTATGAAATATAACTAACACAATCAATTTGGGTCATCGCCGACATCATATAGTCCCAGTCATAGTCCCAATCAATCTCATATTCACCACCATTTAAGACTCTTGTCTGAATTGCTTGTGAACACACGGGGCGTAATCGATTAATCAACTGGGGGTCACGCGAGCCACTTTTTGGCGCATGCGCACATCAAAAAGACTCGGGTTGAAGATATGAATACGCTCGGGGTCGACAAAATGGTGGCTTAATCTAAAACTTTTTTTTTTTTTCAATGACCGATATAAGTACAGCAAAATAGGGTTTAAAGTATTTTATGATTGTAGAAGCTGACAATCTGGGTTATCCTGTATATATATATTACTATGTATATTTAAATTTGCATAGTTTGATGGCATCTGAGATAAATATATTACATTGATCGATACGATCTACCTTACTTTAGTTTGAGTAATATTTATTTGAAGTGGCTAGCTTTTGATATATTTGAATCGCAAACAAGCAACATTAATTTTGGCAAGCACGCTCAAAGTCAGACATCATATGTTTCTTCATCATAGGTTTCTTCTATTAAATTGCTTCAGTATTCCCTCCTATGTCGCAACAAATTTTTAATAAGTGCACCAGCATCTATGTTAGATATGTAGAATCAATTCTAGATAATTGTCGAGGTTTTGAAAATTTGATGCTTTCATCAGACTAGGAAGCTTTATTATATATATAAAACATAAGCCTCTAATGGCTATATGTATTCAGCTATTAAATGCGGGTAGGGCTGATTAGCTCGCATTCTGAAATGCGGGCTACTCACCAGACTCGCATTTGCCACCATTTGCGGGGCCGGGTTCCCTGCTGTAAAGCGTTGCTAGATGTCAATTGTGACTTTCCTAGCAAGAGCGGAGGTCGGGCATTCGGGCCCAGACCCATCAGATGTGTTTTTGCATGCTCTGATGTGTTAGACAAGATTTTGGCTTTTATTGTCAAATTTCCAAACTTATTCAACTTAATTATATGGGAGGGGATTTACTTGTTCATATCCATCATATTGCTAAACTTATATTGTTAGTTAGGGTAAGAATAAAGCCGTGAGCTCTTAAGAAGTAATTGGAACGTTCCTTGCATTCTTTACTATTCTCCAGTCTTATATTATTAACCGCTATGGTCAACCTGATATTGGTATTCGATTGTTCTATAAACATATTTAATTAAGGCCCTTCCGCCCCACGGACTGTATGGAGTCGAACTTCCCACCTCCGGAGATATAGTAGCCACCTTTCTAGCCCGGGTCAAGTTAGCGTGAAGACGGTCAACCTCCGGCTGGATGAGAGGTGACAGCGGCCTGGCGGCAGGCCCGGAAATTCACATGGAAACAATTATATATTAACACATAGGCTTGCCTTAAGGGAGGTGGAATAGCCCGACGGTTAAATATGTATATATAATATGCCTCCCATAATCATAAATACACATATATATAACTATATTAATATGTTCCCTTTCCCTCTACAGGTTCGCCTGTTGGTACAGCAAGTCCCCAACACCAAAAAGCGTCCGCACTTACCGCGCTCCTCCTATTGGTCACTTGGCTGGTCACGTGGCTTACGTCGTGCCTTCCGAGATGAGATCAAGACTTCCGGTTTGCTACACCAGGGTAGAAATCGTCAGTGTGGCCCATGGCGCAGCGTGAGGTTCAAGGGAAAACAAAAACAAGAAAAACAGTGGTTGGTTTTACGTCCTGGTAACATCTAAGGTCATATCAGGACGGGTACCGACTTGTGACAGTGCACACTCATGGCAACTCTAAAGTGCTGCCCCACTGGGAAATCAGGCCGCTGGCACCTTGACCCAATATCCCACTCAGTCACATTATCCTGACACTGAGGTAACAAGTCCTTGCCCTATCCTATTAATGCTGAATGCCAGGCTAGGAAGCGACAAGTATCAATTTTAAAGTCATCGGTTTGAATCAACTGGGAACCAAAGTCCCAAACTTCCACACACGAGGCTCGCATTCTAACGATTACGCCACTGCACCCACTTGAAAAGAACGACTAAATCAATGTAGGGACTCTGAACAGTTGAGTGATGCATGCTGTTACAGTCAGGAAGTTGTGAGGCAACTGAACAAATCTCCAAACGAGGCTGGCCTCTTGGGTTGGGATTCCAGTCCCTACGGCAAGATTAACCCGCTAATGGTTGGTTGGTTGTTAGAGTTTTATGTCCTGGCAACATTTGAGGTCATATCAAGACGGGTACCGACTTGTGACAGTGCGCATTCGTGGTGATATTATAGTGCTGCCCCAGTGGGAAATCAGGCCGCCAGCACCATGACTTGATCCTCATATCCCACTCAAGTCACATTATCCGCTAGACTGAGCCGACCAGTCCTTGCCATATCCCAATAATGCTGAGGGAGTGCCTGGCTAGGCAGCGACAAGTCAAACAATTTTAAGTCATTGGTTTAGTTGGTTGGTTTTTGGAGCTTTACGTCCTGGCAACATTTGAGGTCATATCAGGACGGGTACAGACTTGTGACAATGCGCACTCATGGCGACTTTACAGTGCCACCCTACTGGCAGACCAGGCCACCGACACCATGACCTGATATCCCACTCAGTCATCCTGACATGGACCCAACCAGTGGTTGCCATATTCTAATAAAGACGAGCGACAAGTATCAATTATTAAGTCAGCGTCAACAGGGTTCCAACCCGTGGGTTTGAATCCCGCGATCTACCAAAACCGGAGACGGACGCTCAACTCATTCGGCCATCCTGTCTGCTCAGCGCGCTAATAGAAGTGCTGACTTACAATATATCTGCATTGCTCATGCGCCTACACATGTGCAAGCAAAATATAACCAAATCCAGTATTTCGCCGAGATTTAGGCCATTGCAACGCCAGCCGATTTGAAGCCATGTGACTTTTGGTTGTTTGTCCAAGCGTCACAACCTTGCAACATGTAAGGTCACATGAAGATGTTGGTTTGTTTGTTATTGTACATCCTAGCAACATCTAAGGTCATATCAGAATGGTTACCGACTTGCAAGAGTGTGCACTCATGGCGACTTAATATTGCTTCCCCACTGGATGACCAGGCCACCAGCACCATGACCTGATATCCCACTCAGTCACATTATCCTGTCACTGAGCCAACCAGTCCTTGCCCTATCCTAATAATGCCAAGCGCCTGGCTAGATAGGGACAAGCATCAATTTTTAAGTCATTGGTTTGACTCGACCAGGGTTGGAACCCACGATCCCATGGTCTACCAACATGGGAGACGGACGCTCTAACTCATTCGGCCGTCCCGTCTGGTGGTCACATCAAGACAAATACGGACATGTGAAAGTGCACACTCATGGTGACTTCATAAGGCTGCCCCCACTGGGAGACTGCGATATATTAGCATCATGATCCAATATTCCACTCAGTGATATTATCCTGATAATGAGCAAAGTATTCCTTGTCCTATCCTAGTAATGCTGAGTGCCAAGATAGGTCGCGACAACTATCAAATTTCTAAGTCAATGCTTTGACAGTGTTGGTGTTCAAACTCACAAGGACATGCCGACCACCTTGGGGGGGAAGCTGTCCAGTGCTCTTTCGTAGTGAGTCGGCCATCTTGGATGTGTGATAAAACATTTGGGGATACCCTGGAGTGCTCTACAAAAGCCAAAACCAATATGTGAATAATGAATCAAAACAGAAAACAAAACAACGACAAATATTGTGAAAGGTACACACAATTATTATATGAGCGTCTTGGAGTTAGTTATAATGTGTGAATATGTGGTGCATTTGGGAGGGGAGGGGAGGGGAGGGGAGGGGAAGGGAGGGGAGGGGAGGGGAGCGGAGCGGAGGGGAGGGTAGTGGTATGCGTACTGTTATAACAAAATCAACATTGGTATTAGGATATTTTATTTATTGTGTTGCATTAATTACCCATTACTAATTTGGTAGGCAGTGTTTAAGCCTTTATCTAAACAAAAGTTTCAGCAGAAAAAGGAGTGTCTCCATCTGCCAGACTCTCTGATATCAGCTACACACATGTCCAACATGCCACCACACATTCCAAGCACACATCAAACTCATCAGTCATTTATGAGTTCACAACAAAATGATGAGTTGATGTCACCATCGCCAACGATGGACAACCAAGATGGTCTTGATGTGTTCTGCAAATATGTCTATTAGTATATTTGAATGTTTCTGTGTTGTGTTTATATTGTGAATTAGTAAAGCTGTGCTAGCTATTATGGTTTAAGCAAGCTTTGCCCTTGCATAATATAGTAACATACTGAATACTGACTTTTTAACAATTGCTTGCGACAATTGGTTTCTACAGTAGCTTAACTTGAAAGCTTCCTTAAAGCATGAAATGTTCTTACTCAAAACATGTATTAACATTGGAATATGCCTATCCATCTTATTTACTGTAGTAGTCTGTACATGAGTCCATCAGCATGTGGCTTCAGGGGCAATGCTAGATAAAAGATTCACCCCATAGTTCCAGTACTGAGGTGAAAACCAACCCATTAGAAAAACTGGCGAAGGATTTTGACATGGCGGAGAAATGAATTGAGCTGATAAACTCTTAAGTTAAAAAGCACAATATATTCTCCACATACATATTCATATTTACCCGCTACTTCTGATATGAAAAATATAATAACGCATGTAGTTGAAGGAACTTTAAAAATACAACCAACACCATACTTTTATTGCCGCCATCTTGTCTTTTTGCATTCTCTCCCATTTCACCAACTCTGTGCTGGTGTGTGTAGGCATGTGCCACTGGAACCAGGAATTCTACTTCCTGTCCATACTAAAGCAGTTTTCGCCAGTACTTAGACTATGCTGTGGTTCACCCCTGTACACTAAGTACATGGTGACTCTTTTATCTAGGGCAATGCCATCTACTGTCACAATTCTTCTGAGTCAGGTGGCAGCGCTAGCCAGTGGGCAGATTTCTGGGTGGACTGCCTGGACTGCGGCCAGCTAGAGGCTCCCCCTACCATGCGAGGTTACCTATGACCTGGCTGGTCAAGGAGCGGGTCACTTAGTCTTGTGACACCACAGTGGGCGTAGTGAGGAATAAAAGTGGAAGTGTATGCTTTAGCTTTATTGTCGTTCTTCCATGTGCGACTACATAGAGAGACCAGGGAGGAATCAGCCGTATGCGGCCTATCACAACACTGATTCCTTTATTAAAGTTGCGTCGTCCGATGCTTTTGAGTTTCTCTTATTTTCTGAGATAAATATATTAGGCTGATGGTTATAATCTATCTTCCTTTAGTTTGAAGCAACTGTCATTTTAAAACAACTAACTTGGGAGATATTTGAAGTGCAAACATTGAACAATTAATTTTGGCAAGTATGCCAACACTCTATCAGGTTACATTCAATCGAATCAGCATTCCCTTTACTAGGGCAACAAATGCTTAACAAGTGCATCAATATCTAAGTTAGATATATAGGATCAAATCTAGGTAATTGTTTTGGTTTTGAAAAGTTTATGCTTTTATCGGACCATGCAACTTTAAGCATTTATTGTTGCATTCGAAGGAAATATTAAGTGAATTTAATAGAATCGGTCACTACTGAAGGCTATGATGTCAGCATTTTGAAGGTGCACTCCAACATTAAATTCATGTGTTATCCCTTCAAATATCCCCAAAGTTACCCATGTATCATAAAAGTTACTTCAAATTGAAGTAATGTTGAAATATAGCGTTCAAAGTAATATATTTATCTCAAATAATGGCAGAAACTCAAAACCATCGGACAAAGCAGCTTTAAATAGCTATTTACAATGGCTTGCCAAAATGACCTGCTACATTGACTTACCAAATAGTTTTCCAGAACAGCCTAATACAGGAGCCAGTTACAATGGCCTACTGGAACGGCTTTCCATACTGCCTAGAAATAAAGGCTTTGCAAAATAGCTGGATTCAAAAGCTTTTTACAATAGTTTCCTACAATGATTTTCCACAATGGTCTGCAACAAGATGGCGTGCCCCAAGATGGCATGCCCCATGATGGCCCGCCACACAAAATGGCCCGCCACACAAAATGGCCCGCCGCACAATGGCCTGCCGCACAATGGCCTGCCGCACAATGGCCCTCTGCAAAATGGCCCGCCACAAAATGGCCCACCACAACATGGCCCACCACAACATGGCTTGCCACAACATGGCTTGCCACAACATGGCTTGCCACAAAATGGCCCGCCACAACATGGCCTGCCACAACATGGCTTGCCACAACATGGCTTGCCACAACATGGCCTGCCATAAAATGGCCCTGCCACAAAATGGCCCGCCACAAAATGGCCCGCCAAAACATGGCTTGCCACAACATGGCCTGCCACACAATGACCCACCACAAAATGGCCTGCCACAAAATGGTCTGCCACAAGATGGCCCACCACAAAATGGCTTGCCACAAAATGGCTTGCTACAAAATGGCTTGCCACAAAATGGCTTGCCACAAAATGGCTTGCCAGACTGGGAGACAATAAAGGTTTTCAACATCAGCTTGCTAATTTAGCATTCCATAATCGTATTGTGCAATGGTTGACTACAATAGTGGTTTGCCACACTGGCTTACTTACTACACTGCCTTGTCACAACGGCTTTCCAACTCCACCCAACCAATGGACATGAGCCTGGTTAATGGCCTGTTACAGTTTCTCCCTATATCGGCTTGCCATGATGTGGTGACATAGGCCCGATGTTCAGTGGTGTTTCGGCGACTTAATCCATAACTAGACACAAAACATGCCTCTCCCAGCGAACCACGTTACAGAGTCTGATTCCGGGTGCATGCGCACTCGTTCACACCCACCAGAACCGGAAGTACTGCAAGAAACTGCACCTTCCACACCCACCTATTGATCACCCAACCACAAAGACACAAGACAAGACACTGTACTTCATAAAGCTCTGAACTTTGTTTATTACTTAATATCCTAGGGACATCTAAGGTCATATCAGGATGGGTACCGACTTGTGACAGTGCATATTCATGGCGACTTTAAAGTGCTGCCGACACCATGACCCACTATCCCATTCAGACGCATTATCCTAACACTGAGCTAACCAGGCATTGACATATCCTATTAATGCTGAGTGCCAAGCTAGGAAACGACAAGTATCAATTTTAGTAAGTCATTGGTTTGACTCGAACTGCAATCAAACTTCTGATATCCCGCACGGGAGGCCTGTACTCTATGGACTCGGCTACGGCGCCAGTTCTCTTTTCGTACTTACCGAGCATACGGCCTGGCTGACTTTCCTTGTGACGATTTATTGATATATCTGATGAATGCCTTTCACAGACTATTCCAGGCTGCGATGAACGCTGATCTGCAACTTGACCTTGATCGTGACCTCTGAATCAGTGACATTCCACATTCACTTCCCCATACTTAGTTAGCTCCTTGTACATATGTAAATAGACATATTATCTTCTCTCCCTTGATACCAATGCAGTTAGTGATTCAGATAGCGTTTAACCGCCTTGACCTTAATGTGACCTTAATGTGACCTTATCAGGTTATTTGGCATCATACCTTCACTGACCTTGAGAAAAGTAAGAGGTCTGATTAAGGAGCATGTTCCTAATATTCCAACAGAGCTATATTCATACAAATGACGCAATATCCCACTCAGTCATATTATCATGACACTGAGCTAACCAGTCCTTGTCCAGTTCTATTAATGCTGAGTGCCAGGCTTGGGAGCGAAAAGTATCAATTTTATAAGTCATCAGTATGAGTCGGCTGGCATTCAAACTTCCGACCTTCCACACGCGGAGTATGCGCTCGTTCTACCCTTTCGGCCACCGCATCCAGTCCCTCGATTCCACTTGTCAGGCACGAGAATCTGCTAGACCAGGGCCGCGTTCAGGGTCCGTCTCGGAGGCGCGTCGGTGACGTCTCGGCGATGCTTTTTGGTCTATTTGCGTTCAGGGTCCGTCTTGGCGATATCTCAGCAACGCCTCACTTTTCAGATAGGAGACAAAAAGCGCCTCGAAAATGGCTGCCACATGCAGTGGTTTCATCCAATCAGAGTGCAGCATTTCGATTGTAAATGGCCACTGCCTATGGGGGCGGCCATTTTCGAGACAAGAAACTGCCTTTGTGGTTCAGACTAGTGTGACGTCACGGGCGCCTCTGAGGAGCCTCCGAGACAGACCCTGAACGCGGCCCAGAGTGCACTGGTTCATTTCGCATACCGAGACTAGGTTACTGGTATACAGGAAGTCTGAATAATGTAGGCCTCCACATCGACAGAAGGCGAAGCTTATGATGGCTAAGATATAATTCCCACCCTTTGAATCAGAGAGTAAGTGTTTGCTTGTTTGTTGTTTTACATTCTAGCAACATCTCAGGTCATAGCAGGACGGGTACTTACTTGTGGCAGTGCGCACTCATGGAAATTTGATGGTGCTGCCTCACTGGGATACCAGGATGCCAGTACCATGACCTGATATCCCACTCAGTCACATTATCCTGACACTGAGCCAACCACACCTTGCCCTATTCTAGAAATGCTGAGCGCCTGGGTAGGAAGCGTCAAGTCAATTGTTAAGTCATTGCTTTGTCTCGACCAGGGTTCGAACATGTGGGTTCGAATCCCAAGATCTACCCACAACCTCCCACCCACACCTACCTAACAGAAGGTATTGCTTTTCATGTAGGTCGATTTTTGGGTGCAAAGGTGACCTAATTTCCAACATTCTTTGACACAGCAGACTTGTCATGAAGGTGTTGCTTCGAATCAGAAAATTACAGATGGCAGAATAGTATTGTAGTGGTGTGCACTGACCTCTCAGGCAAGTAACCACATAGACAGGTAGGCGTGGGTAGTGTGCTGATATCAGGGAGTCCAGGTGGTGTAATGGTTAGCACTGGCCCGGAATGCAAAGAGATGTGGGTTCGAGTCCCGTTCTAGGCGCAATATTTCCCATTTTCATCACCCCCATGACAGTATTATTTATTGACATAAATAAAAGGAATTTAGAATGGCGCCATTCAAAGAGATACTTAGGCTTGGCCGAATTAGAGTAAAAATAAATTAAAACGGTGCTAAAAGAATAAAAGTTTCCGCCAATCAAATCCAATCAAAAATTACAAAAACTGATAAGTTTTGGATTATGCAAGTTTCATTTCTTAAAGTTGTTCATAGTCCCATGAAGGTATCAGCGTGTCGAAACCAATTCCCTTATCTGGATGTAATTCTACATATCCAACATAAAAGCTGGTGCTATTATTAAATGTGTGTTGCCACATAGAAAATACTGAGTCAATGTACCTATTATATCCTGTGGCTGAAGGCCATCGTCTCAAAACATTGATGTAGTTGAAAAGATTAATTGTACATGTTCCAATATCAAATATCTCCAAAGTGAACCGTTTTAAATACAGATTATTTTTAACTAAAACAAGTTAGATTATACCGATAAATTAATGTATTTATCTATATTTTTAAATGACAAGACCTGAAAACCATCGCATTAATGCGACTTTAAGAATTATCTGTGTGTGTGATTGTTTTGGGTTTTTTGGGGAACTGAACTGCCGATCTACCGATTCGGCCACCGCGCCTTGTCGAACCACTGTATATGCGATGTATAAGGACTTATGCGAGTATAGATAACGGATGTTGCTTGTACCATTGATTATTCCAGATTATTCACCAAATAACACAGATGTGTAATATGGCTCATTTGTTGTTTAACGGCCTAGCAACATCTAAGTATATATCAGGATGGGTACCGACTTGTAACAGTGCACACTCATGGCAACGTTATAGTGCTGCCCCACAGGGAGATCAGGCTCCCAGCACCATGCCCTGATACCCCACTCAGTCACATTATCCTGACACTGAGCGACCCAGTCCTTGACCAATCCAAATAATACCGAGCGCCTGGCTAGGAAGCGACAACTATCAATGTTTAAGTCATTGCTTTGACTCGACCAGGGTTCCCACTGTCTAGCAACATGGGAGTCGGACACTCTAACTCATTCAACCATCCCGTCTGGTATATGTAATATGGAAAGCCAGTTTCCAGTCTTAGACCAATAGCACTATGAGTACACGTCATAGTGGGCTATCACCATGAATAAGTAATATACATGTACTCGCGATCAACTATTGCAGTTAGCTATTGACCCTTCGTCATTCCAGATGTTAAACTGAACTGATAATGTATATCTATAGGAGTACATGATCTGCAATATATGCATCATACTATTCATTCTGTACAGAAGGCATGTACAGTGCACCCTCGTTAACTGATGGTAAGGGTTATTATTGTGTATGTCCGAGTTAGCTGATGGTAACGGTTAAAGTTGTATAGTCCGATGAAATATCAAATTTTCAAAACCAAACTAATTATCTAGATTTGATTTTACATATCTAACTTAGATACTGATGCACTTATTAAGCATTTGTTTCTGTGTAGAAAGCAATACTGAGTCAATTTAGCAGAACCTGTTACTGCAGAAGTCTATGGTGTCAGAGTTTTGGCAAGTTTATCCGGTTTAACATAGTTCGTTTTAATGAGGGTGCACTGTAAAGATGTAAATATGTATGTATATATTTGTGTATATAGATGTGTATATGTACACCCTTCCCCTACCATTGCTGAATGTGTCCGACATTGTAAAATCGGATCCTTTATTGTTGTGCATTGTGGATGATTACTATGCTTATACCGAGAAGGAATTAAATTAATATCACAGATACTCGCTGTGTCCAAGTGTCTCATTACCGTGTGACGATTCAATATTTTTATCCCAAAGTCCAGCAGGTCTAGTGTGCTGAAATCTGAATACACCAGTTGTTGTCAAAATAAAAGATGAGTCAGGCATCCGTAGTGAGAAGGGTTATGTATGATGTGTGTGGTGAGCAATTTGACTCGGATTCATCGTTAATTTGAACTTTTAAAGGAGTATAATGGGATGACAGTATGTATTTCTCTAACCCAAACCACTAACTTGTAGATTGTTTGTTTGTTTGTTTTACGTCCTAGCAACATCTAAGGTCATATCAGGACAGGTACCGAGTTGTGACAGTACACAATCATGGCGACTTTATATTGCTGTCCCACTGGGAGACCAGGCTGCCAGCACCATAACCTGATATCCCACTCAGTCATATTATCCTGACATTGAGCCAGCCAGTCCTTACCATATCCTAATAATGCTGAGCACCTGGATAGGTATTGACAAGTATACATTTTTAAGTCATTGGTTTGGCTCGACCATGGTTTGAACCCACAAACCCATGGGTTTGGATCCTCCAATCTCCCAAAACAGGAGACGGACGCTCAACTCATTCGACCATCCCGTCTGGTCCTTACTTGTAGAAAGATGCCACTGTAGGAATATAGCAATGTAGTGGCATAGCAATACAGTAATTTAGCAACGTAGACACACAGTAATGTAGCGAGATGGCAATGTAGTGATATAGCAATGTAGCAAGATAGGCAATGTGGTGACACAGAAATGTAGGGATCTAGTAATGTAGTAGCAGTAATGTAGCGAGATGGCAACGTAGTGATATAGCAATGTAGGAAGATAGCAATGTGGCGACACAGAAATGCAGTGATATAGCAATAAGAACACAGCAAAATGACAATGTAACGTTCAAATGTAGCAATGCAATACTGTAACAAGATTGCAATAGAACAATACAGTAATATAGCAATATAGCAATATGGCGATATAATGATATAGAAATGTAGGTAAATAATATTGTAATAAAAGAGTGATGTAGTAATATTGCAAGATAGTATTGCATTGATATAGCAATGCAATAATGTAGGGAAGTTGCAAGATGACAATGTAGTGATGTAAAAATGTAGCAATGCAGTAGCATAGCAAGACGGCAATATATCAATTTGACAACGTAGAGATATAGGAATGTAGTTGCATGATAATGCAGTTAAATAGCAATGTAGTAATGTGATAGTGTAACAAAATATCACTGTAGCAGGATAATGAGGTAGCAAGAGGGCAATACTGCAATATAACTGTTTGGCAACATAGTACTGTACTAGGGTGAGAGCAATGTAAGGTGATCTGATGTAGCAAGATTACGGTAGAGAGATTTAGTGATATAGGAAAATAGCCATGCAGCAAAATAACAATTTAGTGAAAATGTACTGAGAGAGCAACGAAGCCAGGCAGCAATGTAATGATATAGCAATGTAGCGAGACTGGAATGTAATGAGATAGCAATGCAGCGATATAGCAATGTAATGTTTGTTTGTTGCTGTTTCCATCCTAGCAAAAGCTAAGGTCATATCAGGACGGGTATCGACTTGTGAGAGTGCACACTCATGGTGAGTTTATAGTGCTGCCCCACTGAGAGAGCAGGCCGCCATGACCTGATATCCCACCCAGTCACATTATCCTGACACTGAGCCAACCAGTCCTTGCCCTATTCTAATAATGCCGAATGCTGGCTAGGAAGCGACAAGTATCAATTTGTAAGTCATTGGTTTGACTCAACCAGAGTTCGAACCCACGAAACCATGGGTTGGGATCCCGCAATCTCCCAAAACAGGAGACGTCCGGTCTTATCCTGACACAGTGCTAAGCAGTCCTTTCCCTATCCTATTAATGTTAAGCGCTAGGCTAAGAAGGAGCAAGTAGCATTTTTCAAGTCATACGATTATCAGGTGTAGCATGGGGAGGCTGAGGGTCCTCCTGCACGCCACCTGGTGTCGAGTGTTGTAATTGCAAGAAGGCAGTGTATGGCCCTATCCTAGGTACGCCGAGGGCCCGCTAGGAAGGGTAAAGCATCAATTTTGTGAGGCAATGGTTTGGCTTGACCGGGAATTAAACTCCAGACCTTCCGCAACAGGGACTAGCGCTCTACCGATTCGCCCACCGCGTCCGGTGGATGGGAAAGGTGTGACCGATCAGTTCACACGTGGAGACGTTGGTTACCAGGCACTGGGCGAGGTGGCCTATTAATAAGATAGTCCAAGGAATGGTTGGCTCAGTGTGAGGACAATGTGAGTGAGTGGGATATCAGGTAATGGTGCTGGTGGCCTGATGTACCAGTGGGGCAGCACTATAAAGTTGCGATGAGTGTGCACTGTCGCAAGTCGGTACCCATTCTGATATGACCGTAGATGTTGCTAGGATGTAAAGCAACAACAAACAAACAAGACGCGATGAGTGTGCATTGTCACAAGTCGGTACCTGTCCTGATATGATACATTTTTTTTTTTTTTTGGTGATGTGAGATTATGCTGTCAATAGCATATAAGCTCGAATGTTCGGGCTTATTTTCAATGCTGGGCAGTTATTGTTTTGTAATTCTTATTGTTATATTTTGTGGTTACTAATCTATGTTAGTTTTTAGGGGATTTTCTTGATAATATTTGTTGTTCTACTCTTAATTCTAGACTAGCCTATTCTATTTACATGTCATAGGGCTGTACGTAATTGAATAGTGCAGCTATCTGGCTAGTGTGGGCTAGGTTCCCTCCCATGGCCTGTCCTGCTGGTGGGCCGTGACATATCACGTGCCCCTTAAATGATGCAAGGACATAACACTCCAACAACCAACAAACCAACTTGTTTACCAGGCAACAACCACCTTCGATGTTTTTGTTCTTTGTTCGATTTTCTTTTCGTTTTGCTCTAGTTTGTCTTGGTCTTTGTTGTTGTTGATTTTTTTCAGTACTCGCCTCCCACATCGACACTCTCACATGGCTGCACAACAGTAGACTGGCTGCATCCCATAGTGCAAGAGAGTGAACTGCTACATTATGCAGCGCCATGTGTCAATGCAATGGCAATAAAGGCGCGGGAGAAATGTGAAGCTTGATTGGTTGGTTGTTGGAGTTTTACATCCTGGTGACATCTCAGGTCATATCAGGACGCGTACCTACTTGTTCCAGTGCGCACTCATCACGGGTAGATCGTGGGATTATAACCCACTGGTTCCAATTATGTGTGGAGTAAAACCAATGACTTAACAATTGATATTTGTCACTTCCTAGCCAGGAGCTCTGTATTAGTAGGATATGGGAAGGTGTGGTTGGCTCAGTGTCAGGAATATGTGACTGAGTGGGATGTCAGGTCATGGTGCTGACTAGATAAAAGATTAACCACATACTTCCAGTACAGGGGTGAAAACCAACCCATTAGAAAAGCTGGCGAAGAATTTGGACATGCTGGGTTAATTAACTGGGCTGGTAAATTCTTAATTTAAGAAGCACAATATATTCTTTATGTACATCTTCATATTTACCCGCTACTTTTGAGTTGGAAAATATAATAAAACATATAATTTAATGCAATTTAAAAGTGAAATCGATGGCGTTCTCTGGCCGCCATCTTGTCTTTTTGAATTCTCTCCCATTTCACCAACTCTGTGTTGATATAAGTACCCATTTGATTCTGGTGCCAGGCATTCTACTTCCCGTTCCATACTGAAGCTATTTTCGGCCGTATTTAGACTACAATGTCGTTCACCCCTGTACTGTAAGTACGGGGTGAATCTTTTATCTAGGTGCTGACAGCCTGGTCTCCCAATGGCATAGTACTATTAAGTCGTCATGAGTGCGCAATGTTACAAGGACGTAAAACTCCAACAACCAACCCATTCTATCTCCATAGTAATTTTGCTGTTAAATTAATCAATTGAACTAGAGAGAGTGTTCGTATATCACAAGTGAAGGAAATCAGAGACTTATGCTAGTCTATTTGAAGTCATTGATTATTCTGGCCAGGTGAGATTTTCCAGGTGCTGCTAGCTGACAACAACACCCCTCCCTACGCACACCCACACACCCCCCTCCCCTTCCCTTCCCTCTCACACACTGCCACCCACCCACTTTTATTCCACACTAAGAGTGCTTTTGGGCTGATCCTACTGCAACCTAATCTTCCAAATTTGACTTTCTAATCAGGTTTTATGTATGTGTATATATATGTGTGTGTACGTGTGTATACGTATGTGTGTGCATGTATATATGTGCAGCATATATGTGTGTGTGTATCTATGTGTGTATATGTGTGTGTGTGCATATATGTGTGTGATTGTATATATGTGTGTGTATGTGTATATATGTGTGTGTGCGTGTATATATGTGTATGGATGTATATATGTGTGTGCGCTTATATATGTATGTGCATGTATTTATGTGTGTGTATATATGTATGTGCGTGCATGTATCTATGTGGGTGTGCCGCATATATGTCAGTGTGCGTGTATATATGTGTGTATATATGTGAGTGCGTGCATATATGTGTGTGTGCTTGTATATATGTGTGTGCGTGTATATATGTTTGTTGTTGTTGTTTTACGTCCTAGCAACATCTAAGGTCATATCAGGACGGGTAACGACTTGTGACAGTGCACACTCATGGCGACTTTATAGTGCTGTCCCACTGGGCACCATGACCTGGTATCCCACTCAGTCACATTATCCTGACACTGAGCACACCAGTCCTTGCCCTATCCTAATAATGCCGAGCGCCTGGCTAGGAAGCAACAAGTATCAATTTTAAAGTCATTGGTTTGACTCGACCGGGACTCGAACCCACGACCCCACGATCTACCAGCACGGGAGACGGACGCCCCAACCCACTCGGCCATCCCGTCTGGTTGTGTTTATATGTGTGTGCATGTATACATGGGTGTGTGTATATATGTGTGTGTGTATATATGTGCGCGTGCGTGTATATGTGTGTGCATGTATATATGTGTGTGTGTATATATGTGTGTGTTTGTGTATGTGTGTGTGCGTGTATATATGAGCATGTGTAAATAAGTGTTTATATGTCTGTGTATATGTGGGTGTGTGTGTATAGATATATATATAAGGGTGCATGTCTATGTGTGTGCCTGTATATATGTGTGTGTATTTGTGTGTGTGCGTGTATATGTGGGTGTGCGTGTATATATATATGTGTGTGCGTGTGTGTGTGCGTGTATTTGTGTGTGCGTGTATATGTGTGTGCATATATATATATGTGTGTGCATATATGTGTGTGTATATATGTGTGTGTATATATGTGTGCGCGTGGAGTGTGTAGGACTGCATCTACACAATATTTAGTTGGGAGAACATTTTATGTTCGTGATGGATTGGGGTTTTACATACTAGCAACATCTGACGTCATATCAAGATGGGTACCGACTTGTGACAGCACGCACTCATGGCAACTTTATAGTGCTGCCCCATTGGGAAACAATGCCACTAACACCATGACCCGGTTTCCAACTCGGACACATTATCCTGATACTGACCTAACCAGTCCTTGCCCTATCCTAATAATATATATATATGCGGAGCACCAGGCGGGATAGTTTGTTTGTTGTTGTTTAACGTCCTATCAACATCTAAGGTCATATCAGGACGAGTACCGACTTGTTGCAGGGTGCACACATGGCGACTTTATAGTGCTGCTCCAATGGGAAACCAGGCCCGCAGCACCATGACCTGATATCCCACTCAGTCATATTACACTGACACTGAGCCAACCAGTCCTTGCTCTATCCTAATAATGCCGAGCGCTGGCCAGGAAGCTACCAGTATTAATTTTTAAGTTGTTGGTTTGACTCGACCAGGATTCGAACCCAGGAACTCATGTAGGTAGGTACTATATTTGATTCGGCTGGGATTTGAATTCCCGAATTACAGCACAGGAAGCATGAGCTCCAACCCATTCGGCGAAAGCGTCTGTTGGGGTAATTGGTCATGTTGGTCGGCAACATGGGTAATTTGGGCGCGACAGGGAGCCGAACCCCCTACCCACCGATCACACCGGGCGTTGGTGGTAAAAGCACACATACATAATCAATGTTGGTTATGTTCAAGTGAAACCTAGCAAAAGTAGTTCTGGTTAGACTTACTAGAATATTCCCTGATTTAAAGATACAATACAGATGTCACATGTGGTTGAGTGAATATGGCACTCTGTCTCTGTCTGACCTACAGGACGCAGCATCCGAATCGCTAGAGCGAAGGCTTCCCATACGGAAGGTCGGGAGTTCAGTTCCCGGTCGAGTCAAACCAATGATTTATCAAATTGATGCTTGTCGCTACCTAGCCTGGCGATCGGTATTAATAGGATAGGGCAAAGACTGGTTAGTGCAGTATCAGGAGTATGTGGCTTTGTGGGATATTGGGTCATGGTGCTGGTGGTCTCGTCTTCCCATCGGGAAGCACTATAAAGTTGCCATGAGTGTGTACTGTCACAAGTCGGTAGCCATCCTGATATGATTTTAGATGTTGCTATGACATAGAACAACAAACAAACAATCTGTCTGACTAGCGGGGCGGGGCGAGACGGGGCGAGACGGGGCGAGGCGGGGGGGGGGCGGCGGGGGGGCGGGGCGGGCGGTGCGGGGCGTGTGGCGGTGGGCGGGCGGGGGGGGGGGCGGGGCGGGGCCGGGGCGAGACGGGGCGAGACGGGGCGAGGCGGTGCGGGGCGGGGCGGTGCGTGGCGGGGCGGCGCGGGGCGCGGCGGGGCGGGGCGGTGCGGGGCGGGGCGGGGCGGGGCGGGGCAGGGCGGGGCGGTGCGGGGCGGGGCGGGGCGGGGCGGGTCGAGGCGGGGCGCGACTGGGCGCGGCTGACCTGGTTAATCTCACTCATTGGCATCGATCCCAGTGCGTAGCATGCACTCCATGCATGATGTATCTCAGCGGTATTAGTGGGTGGGTGATGGCATGTACCTATCTTATTTGACCAGACGGAATGGCGGAATGAGGGTAACGTCCGCCCCCCCCCCGTTTTGGTAGATCGTGGGATTCGAACTTTCAGGTTTACACCCTGGTCGAGTCAAAACAATGACTTATACAATTGATAGTAGTTGCTTCCAAGCCAGGCGCTCAGCATGATTAGGATAGGGGAAGAACTGGTTAGATGAGTGTCAGGATTAGGTGACTAAGTGGGATATCAGGTCATGGTGGTGGTGGCCTGATCTTCCAGTGGTGCAGCGTCAGATGCACTAATAACATCCGGTATCACACCTTGCCGACAATAACGCGGTCCCCAACGTCGTGAATTACCCATGGTACTAGCAACATGCATAATTACTGTTGCATACTAATACCCCCATCACACCAAACCAGTTCTCACTAAGTTCTTAAAAATGTTGCTGAAGGGACTCAATCTGTGTGTGAACGGAATGGACGTCATAGCAACTTGTTACAGTCTTTTTACGTACGGAATGGACGGGCTAGAACGGAATGGTGTTCCAGAACTTTGAGCATGCCCAACATATTCTTGAAGCCACATTCTAACCAGGCCATAGCCCGTTTTAGAAGGGGGTCGGACGTTTTGAGAACTACTTTGGTGTCATGGGGGTGTAAATCCATTTTCGCCCGTGTTTACACTACATTGACGTTGACCCCAACTGGATGTACGTGGTGAATCTTTTATCTAGATCGATTATAACCCAGGTGTGAACACGTCCTTTGGTTATACTCTCATATTTCATTGTAGATCATGGCTTCACATAGGTACATGTCTTCAGATGACAGTTTGTTTCTTTTGGTGGCTTTTACATCCTAACAACATCAAGGGTCATATGAGGATGGATACCGCCTTGTGACAGCGCGCACTCATGGCAAATTTATAGTTCAACCCCACTTGGAGAGCAGGTCACGAGCACTCCGACCTGATATCCAACTCAGTTACATTATCCTGATACTTAACACCACTAGTCCTTGGTCTTCGCTGTTATTGCCAATCACCAGTGTAGGTAGCAACAAGTATGTTTTTATTTTTAAATTTTTTTTTTTTTATTGAGGGTTTATTTATACTATCCATAGCATATAAGCCTGGGTACCCAGGCTTGTTTTCAATGCTGGCCAGTTGTAGTGTTGGTGTTATTTTATCACACAGTAGCTGCTGATAAGTAATTTGATTGCCTGCATTTCAGTAGCCGATGTTAGTTTTTTTTTATTTTCTTGGCATATATGTATTTTATTTTGTTCTACTCTTATTAGTAGACTAGCCTACTCATATTTACATATCATAGGCTTGTACGTAGCTGTGTGGTGTGTTATCTGGATGTTTGACGAGGCAGGACAATGATGCACTCACCCACAGAAACAACCATGCCGACCACCTAAACCACAGTAACCACCTTAACCACATTAACTCTGTGGCGGAGTGGTTAGAGTGTCTGACTTTTTTCTAGGTCAGACTCCTAATCTGAGGGTTGGTGGTTCGATTCCCCATGCCCCCAGCTCTGCCAATTTGGATTTCCACTGCTGTGTATAACTTACAGCGTCATCAAAGGCCGGTTGCTCTCATACCATGTCTATGTGGTGTGGGAGGTTAAAAATCCCTTGGGTCGGTAAAAGTGTAGGCTCGGGCTTTCTATCGACCAGCAGTGGAATGAGGAAGACCAGTCGTCTATGATTGAAATTTCCCCTGCTTAAACAACTATGGAGCAAAAACAAAAAAAAACACCAAATTAACCACCTCAAACATCGCGTCGAACCTCAGCCATCCTCCCGAGACACCAGACTTTTTCTGCCCAGTCGATCATCCGACTTCCGTGTTGGTAGATCTTGGGATTCGATCCCACGGGTTGGAACCCTGGTCGAATCAAACCAATGACTTAAAAATGCATACTTGTTGCTTCCTAGACAGGCACTCGGCATTATTAGGATAGGGTATGGACTGGGTGGCTCAGTCTCAGGATAATGTGACTCTGGGAGTGGGAGAGCAGGTCATGGTGCTGGCGGCCTGGCCTACCAGTGGGACAGCACTATAAATTCGCCACGAGTATGTGAGAGCCATAGGCAGTCGAATTACTGCACCCCTCCCCTTCCATTCCCCACCCATTCCCACAAGTATACATCAAGAGCCACAGCAATTGGTACTACTAGACCTCAGGGACCACACCTAACACTGCCACACACGACCGCTCTGCATACTCCCACCCACTCACCTCTACCCGCCCCACACTCACATCCCCCTGATTAATGACTGCCTAGAATACCTGTCACAGACTTTGAGCAACCTGGCCCATCGATTGCCAATACACTTGGCAGGGAGCCAACCGTGGTGTGAGCAGCTCGGTGTATCTAGGTCATGGCAGAGAAAGCTCCAGGGAGAGGCTGCCGCCAATAGGCACTTAGCAGTTGTAGGATGGGGAGGCTGAGGATCCTCCTGCTCGCCACCTGGTGTTGAGTGCGGGCATTGTGGGAAGGCAGCGTGTACCTCATGGTCTGTTTGTGGTCGTCAGACGTGGATGGCAGCTGTCTGCGGTTAAAATTGTGGTTGGGTGGTTGTTGGAGTTTTACTTCCTGGCAACATATCAGGTCATATCAGGACGTGTACCCACTTGTGACTGTGCACAGTTATGGTGACTTTATAGTGCTGACTCACTGGGAAATCAGGTGGCCAGAACTATGAACTAATATCCCACTCAGTCAAATTATCCTGATACTGAGTTAACCAATCCTTGCCTTTTTTGTGTGGGGTGGGGTTGTTTTTGTGGTGTTTTGTTTGGGGGGGGTTTTTTTTTTTTTTTTTGGGTGGGTGTGTGTGGGTTGGTTGGTTTGGTGTTGTGGGGTGTTGGTTGGTTTGGGTTTGTGTTGGGTTTGTGTTGTGGTGGTTGTTTGGGTGGTGTTTTTTTTGGTGGGGTTGTGTGGTTTTGTTTTTTGTTGGTGTTTGTTTGGTGTTTTTGTGTTTTGGGTTGTGGGGGTGTGTTGTTTGTGGGGGTGGCCATTTGCTTGACATTGGGAAGTGTTGGATGTATTCGATATGGAATTGTTTTACTTTGTTTGTTTAAGGACCCCCCTCGCCCCCCACCCCACCCCCAGTACGAAAAGCAAACACCGGCTATTGGAGATCATGCAGTGGTTAAACACATCTGAGTAAGTAATTACATTTCAAACAGGTAAATTAGAGCACATAAATGTATGTCAAAAGAGCATTCATCGGTGGTAAAACCATACGTGGCATATGATAAATAAAATTATGTTATAAATGGAAAAATAATTTGTGGAAAAAGTTAGTTTTCCTAAAAAAGAATTTAATAATGAGCTGCGGATGGAATCGGAATGACTCAATCACATGGTCATTTCTAAATCCATCATCTCTAATTAGTTGTAAATGAGGACATGTGACCAAAATGTGACACCTCATCTGATTTCGGAAACCTTGCATCAGTTATATGCCTCAATATGATCAGCAGTTTAAGAGCACGTCATGTGTGTATACACGAGGTCCTGGACGGGTGTTCGATTTATTTGTTTGTTTGTTGTTGTTTTGTTGTTGGTTTGGGGGTTGTGGTTTGGTTTTTGTGTGTTGGGTGGGTGGTGTGTTTGTTTTTGGGTGTTTTTTTTTGGGTGGTGGGGGTTTTTTTGTTTGGTTTTTGGTGTTGTTTTGGGGTGTGTTGTTGGTGTGCACGGTATGGGTGTTCGATTCCGGGCGTCACTACCTAGCCTGGAGCTGGGCATTGATAGGACAGAGCAAGGATTGGTTAGCTTAAAGTCGGGATAATATGACTGTAGACATATATGGTTACACACGCCATCATGCAACCACTTGTGGGTGTACACACACTTACAGCATTACTACATCACCCACCATTCACTCACCTATACCCACTTATATATGTACACACACTTACATCATTACTACATCACACAACATTCACTCACCTATACCCACTTATATGTGTACACACAATTACATCATTACTACATCACCCACCATTCACTCACCTATACCCACTTATATATGTACACACACTTACATCATTACTACACCACACACCATTCACTCACCTATACCCACTTATATGATTGCACACAATTACATCATTACTACACCACACACCATTCACTCACCTATACCCACTTATATGTGTACACACAATTACATCATTACTACACCCCACAACAGTCACTCACCGATAACCACTTATATGTGTACACACAATTACACCATTACTACACCACACACCATTCACTCACCGATAACCACTTATATGTGTACACACAATTACATCATTACTAAACCACACACCATTCACTCACCTATACCCACTTATATATGTACACACAATTACATCATTACTACATCGCACACCATTCACTCACCTATACCCACATATATGTGTACACACAATTACATCATTACTAGACCACACACCATTCACTCACCTATACCCACTTATATGTGTACACACACTTACATCATTACTACATCGCACACCATTCACTCACCTATAACCACTTATATGTGTACACACAATTACATCATTACTACACCACACAACATTCACTCACCTATACCCACTTATATGTGTACACACAATTACATCATTACTACACCACACAACATTCACTCACCTATACCCACTTATATGTGTACACACAATTACATCATTACTACACCACACAACATTCACTCACATATACCCACTTATATGTACACTCACTTACATCATTACTACATCACACAACATTCACTCACCTATACCCACTTATATGTGTACCCATAATTACATCATTACTACACCACACACCATTCACTCACCTATACCCACTTATATGTGTACACACACTTACATCATTACTAGACCACACGCTATTCACTCACCTATACCCACTTATATGTACACTCACTTACATCATTACTACATCACACAACATTCACTCACCTATACCCACTTATATGTGTACCCATAATTACATCATTACTACACCACACACCATTCACTCACCTATACCCACTTATATGTGTACACACACTTACATCATTACTACATCACACACCATTCACTCACATATACCCACTTATATATGTACACACACTTACATCATTACTGCACCACACAACATTCACTCACCTATACCCACTTATATGTACACACACTTACATCAGTACTACATCACACAACATTCACTCACCTATACCCACTTATATGTGTACACACAATTACATCATTACTACACCAAACAACATTCACTCACCTATACCACTTATATGTGTACACACAATTACATCATTACTACATCACACACCATTCACTCACCTATAACCACTTATATGTGTACACGCAATTACATCATTACAACATCACACACCATTCACTCATCTAAAACCACTTATATATGTACACAACCTTACATCATTACTACACCACACAACATTCACTCACCTATACCCACTTATATGTGTACACACAATTACATCATTACTACATCACACACCATTCACTCACTTATAACCACTTATATATGTCCACACAATTACATCATTCCTACACCACCCAACATTCACTCACCTATACCCACTTATATGTGTACACACACTTACATCATTACTCCATCACACACCATTCACTCACCTATAACCACTTATATGTGTACACACAATTGCATCATTACTACACCACACACCATTCACTCACATATAACCACTTATATGTGTACACACAATGACATCATTACTACATCACACACCATTCACTCACCTATAACCACTTATATGTGTACACCAAATTACATCATTACTGCACTACACAAACTTCACTCACCTATAACCACTTATATGTGTACACACACTTACATCATAACTACACCACACACCATTCACTCACCTATTCCCAATTATATGTGTACACACACTTACATCATCGCTGCACCACACAAACTTCACTCACATATACCCACTTATATGTGTACACACACTTACATCATTACTACACCACACAACATTCATTCACATATACCCACTTAAATGTGTACACACAATTACATCATTACTACATCAGACAACATTCACTCATCTAAACCCACTTATATGTGTACACACAATTACATCATTACTACACCACACACCATTCACTCACCTATAACCACTTATATGTGTACACACACTTACATCATTAATACACCACACAACATTCACTCACCTATACCCACTTATATGTGTACACACAATTACATCATTACTACACCACACAACATTCACTCACCTATACCCCTTATATGTACACACACTACATCATTACTACATCACACAACATTCACTCACCTATACCCACTTATATGTGTTCACACAAGTACATCATTACTACATCACACAACATTCACTCACCTAAACCCCCTTATATGTGTACACACAATTACATCATTACTGCACCACACAAACTTCACTCACCTATACCCACTTATATGTGTACACACAATTACATCATTACTGCACCACACAAACTTCACTCACCTATACCCACTTATATGTGTACACACACTTACATCATTACTACACCACACAACATTCACTCACCTATACCCACTTATATGTGTACACACACTGACATCATTACTACATCACACAACATTCACTCACCTATACCCCCTTATATGTGTACACACACTTACATCATTACTACACCACACACCATTCACTCACATATAACCACATATATGTGTACACACACTTACATCATTACTACACCACACAACATTCACTCACCTATAACCACTTATATGTACACACACTTACATCATTACTACATCACACAACATTCACTCACCTATACCCACTTATATGTGTTCACACAAGTACATCATTACTACATCACACAACATTCACTCACCTATACCCACTTATATGTGTTCACACAAGTACATCATTACTACACCACACAACATTCACTCACCTATACCCACTTATCTGTGTACACACAATTACATAATTACTGCACCACACAACATTCACTCACCTATTCCACTTATTTATGTACACACAATTACATCATTATTACATCACACAACATTCACTCACCTATACCCACTTATATGTGTACACACAATTACATCATTACTACATCGCACAACATTCACTCACCTATACCACTTATATGTGTACACACACTTACATCATTACTATACCACACACCATTCACTCACCTATACCCACTTATATGTGTACCCACAATTACATCATTAATACATCACACAATATTCACTCACCTATGCCCACTTATATGTGTACACACAATTACATCATTACTACACCACACAACATTCACTCACCTATACCCATGTATATGTGTACACACACTTACATCATTACTACATCACACAACATTCCCTCACCTATACCCACTTAAATGTGTACACACAAGTACATCATTACTACACCAAACAACATTCACTCACTTTTAACCACTTATATGTGTACACACAATTACATCATTACTACATCACACAACATTCACTCATCTAAAACCACGTATATATGTACACAACCTTACATCATTACTACACCACACAACATTCACTCACCTATACCCACTTATATGTGTACACACAATTACATCGTTACTACATCACAGACCATTCACTCACTTATAACCACTTAGATGTGTCCACACGATTCCATCATTCCTACATCACACACCATTCACTCATGTATACCCACTTATATGTGTACACCCAATTACATCATTACTACATCACACAACATTTACTCACCTATACCCACTTATATGTGTACACACAATTACATCATTACTACATCCCCCACTATTCACTCACCTATAACCACTTATATATGTACACACACTTACATCATTACTACACCGCACACCATTCACTCACCTATAACCACTTATATGTGTACACACACTTACATCATTACTAAACCACACAACATTCACTCACCTATACCCACTTATGTGTGTACACACAATTACATCATTACTACATCACACAACATTCACTCACCTATAACCACTTATATGTGTACACACACTTACATCATTACTACACCACACAACATTCACTCACCTAAACCCACTTATATGTGTATACACAATTCCATCATTACTACATCACACAACATTCACTCACCTATACCCACTTTTTTGTGTAGACACAATTACATCATTACTACATCACTCACCATTCACTCACCTATAACCACTTATATGTGTGCACACAATTAAATCATTACTACACCACACAAACTTCACTCACCTATAACCACTTATATGTGTACACACAATTACATCATTACTACACCCCACCCCCTCCCACCACCCCACGCGATCCTTTACCTGCTGCCAGCAAATGAAGTTATCCACTGTACAACTTATTTGCCCAGCAAATTCGGAAAATGTGTATCAGTCTGGTAGTATTGCTATAAACCAGGGACCCTGTGATACTGGGACGGCTCACTCCCTATTTCTCCCATGGTAATGTAAATTTTGCAGTACCACCTTGTGGTGGGTTTGATCACAGGTAAGTATGAATACACATCAATATGAAATTGCTATGAACAAACACACATCATCATCAGCATTATCATCATCATCACACATCTTTCACATTCATATATATATTTATAGATATAATATAGCATATTTTTAACCAAGTGACCAGCCAGCGCACCAAGTGGGGGATTTGATCGGTTTGATTACACAGTACAGGCTGAGTGAGCCATCTTAGTATTATAGGGTCTTTGTATAAACATAGACACTAATAAAGTCTGTACTAGCCTACTAAATGACTGAAACGTACAATCCTCCAAGCATTGTTTATCCCATCATTACTAACAACGTACTTACTCAAACTACTTCATGTAGTAAAAAAAAACAACACCCGAGGTATTAACCTTTTAAGCATAACCCTACAAGCTAACCACACTCTATCTAACAGAATACACAAACCCTTCTTCTAATACTCTAATACAAAATGGTAACTCCAACAAAATGAGAATTTTGCAATTCACAACATAGTAGGCATACAAACCTATGAAGGGAAACTATGCACCTAACCACTCCGCAATGTAAAGGTCTAATCAATACACATGTATCTAAGTGTGTATCAATACAACACATAACTACTATCTCATAAGTGAATTGTCAAACTATACCATATGTAAGTCATTGAATGTTTAATATTGTTATTTCAGCTGATTTGGGCTAGCTGATGATGACAATATCAGACTACATATACATATATTGTAAATAACTGTATTGTCACATGGCTGGAAGACCAGTGCCACGGCGCTGACAATAGACTTTATTCAATGAATAAACTATATTTACAACAAACAAAAAAAACATTCACTCACCTATACCCTCGCGTGCAGAAGGTCGGGAGTTCGGTTCCAAGTTGAGTCAAATCAATGACTTTAAAATGTACACTTGTCACTTCCTAGCCTGGCGCTCGGCATTAATAGGACAGGGCAAGAATTGGTTGGCTCAGTGTTGGTATAATGTGACTGAGTGGGATATATACTCATGGTACCGGCAGCCTGATTTCCCAGTGGGGCAGCACTATAAAGCCACCATGAGTGCGCACTGTCACAAGTCGGTACCCATCCTGGTATGACCACAGATGTTGCCAGGAGCTAAAACTCCAATAACCAACCAACCAACTGCATAACACAACATTCACTCACCAATACGCACTTATGAGTGTACACACATTTACGTTATTACTACCACACATACACACCAACCCACACCTGCATACATGCTCCACAACCCATAGTTCTACACACACTGACCTGATTACTACGCCACACACACACACACCAACCTATACACGCATGCACCTGACTAAATCACGCATGCGCTGTACCTAATGTAAGTGGGTAATATGGTGCCAACTGTGCACTGCCTATGAACTCATTGCACGGCTCCCATCCTGCAGTCAGCCAAGTCTACTTCACCTCCCCAACACACACACACTCTCCACCACTCGACCTCTGGCTCTGAACTGCTCACATAAACCGGATATTCCCACATGTCTAAAACTATATAGGTTCCACTCCCACTTCTGACTCCATGTCTCCGCTGTGCTGTTACTTTGTTGGGGTTTTACGTCCGGGCGTCATCTATGGGCATATCAATATGGGGGGAATCAAGCCACTGGCACCGTTACCTGATATCCTACCTAGTAAAATGTTCCAGACACTGAGCTAACCAGTCCTTGCCATATCCTATTAATGCCAAGTGCCTGGCTATGAAGCGACACGTATCAATTTGATATAAGTCATTGGTTCTCACTCGACTGGGAACCAAACTCCCGACCTTCCGCACGCGAGGACTGCGATCTGCCGATTGCTGCAGTCAGCCAAAGCTACTTCACACCCCCACCCACACACCCACCCACACACACACCCATACACACACCCACACACACAAACACTTTCCAGCACTCGACCTCTGGTTCTGAACCGCTCACATGAATCCGTTGCATATCTAAAACTCTGTTGATTCCACTCCCCACTTCTACCTCTGCTTATGTGCTGTTTGTTGGAGTTTTACGTCCTGACATCATATAAGGTCATATCAGGACGGGTACCGACTTGTGACACTCCGCACTCATGGCTACGTTATAGTGCTGCCCCAGTTGGAGCTGACACATGACCCGATTTCCCACTCAGTCATATTATCCTGATACTACTCTAACCAATCCTTGCCCTACCCTAGTAATGCCCAGTGTCAGGATAGCTAGAGCGACAAGTATAAATTTTGTTTGTGATTAATTTGACCCCACCGCGATTCCCCGTTGAGGTTGAGCTACTACTACTAGTAGTAGTACCAATCTTTGCTAGTGTTACTCTCCCAAAGCAATCACGTGACCAGGTTGTTCCCAGTGCAGGTATGTGTTGGGAAATGCTACTTGTCGATATGTAGCCTGGCACTTGGCAGTAATAGTATAGTGGTCTGAACTGACCTTTCATGCAAGGAACCACCTAGACAAGTAGCCATGATTGACACAGAATTGATTGTATGCTTTTACATGTTAAAGGGCTGTCACACTATGACGTAATGAGCCAATGTAAGCCTGACATAGCTCACGTTTCGTCATTATGTTGTGGTATGTTGGGTTATTTTATGCTGACGTTAGACTGACGTCGAGCTACATTATGTTACGTTGTGTTATGTTGGTGTGCGTAAAGGTTTTCAACATGTCCAAAACTTTCAATGTAGCTCGACGTGATGCTGTGACGTAGGGTGATGTCACACTCATGCTACGCTGATGTTAGGCATATGGGTGGGCTGCGTAGACTACGTTAGATCAACGTTGTGTTACAGCATAGTGACGCACAGGGAGGAGGACTTTGAGGCTCACTCCGACGATGTTGGACTGACGCCAGCCTCTCGGTTGGTCGACGTCGACTCACATCGTGACAACGTTAAGCGATGCTAAGTGGCCACTACTGTCACGCTAGGCTGATGTCACACGCTGGGGTTTCGGAAGCCTCACGTTTACATAATAAATAATTCCTTTGACCTCTCTTGTTGGCACAACGCTCAACCAACATTACGCTCACGTCAAACTACACGGCATTGACGTCACAAATTTGCATATTACACCAAGAAGTTTGATGTGTAGAATTTATTTTCACGTTGTCCCTACGCTGACATTGTCGTAGTGTGACAGGCCCATAAAAGCGATGGTCTGAATTCTGTTTAAAGCAGTTCTCGCCATGAATATGGCCTATGCTGCAGACATGTACGGCATACAGCAACCACCAATCAATCAGGTAGCCTTGGATAGGGGATTGCATCAGGAAGCCTAGTCAGTGTAATGCTAACCAATCCTTGCTGTATCCTAATAAAGCAGAGTGCCAGGCTAGGAAGTGACAAGTATCCATTGTGTAAGTCATTGGTTTGACTCGGCTGGGATTCGAACTCCTGCACTTCCGCACTGAAAGCATGCACTTTTAAAATTCGAAACACTGCCCTAGAATTGATCATCGGTTCCCTGTTGAATCAAACCAATGACTTATCACATTGATACTTGTCGCTTCCTAGCCTGGCGCTCGACATTAATAGGACCAGGCAAGGACTGGTGAGCTCAGTGTCAGGATAATGTGACAGTAGGATATCAGGTCATTGAGCTGGCAGTCTGATTTACCAGTAGGGCAGCACTATAAATGTGCCATGAGTATGCACTGGCACAAGTCGGTACCCATCCTGATATGACCTTAGATGTTGCTAGGACGTAAACCAACGAACAACATTATTAAAAATGATTATGTTGCTGCATAAAAAGGACTACTATGCCAGTGTTATAGAACCTGTACAACTGAATCCTATGGTGCCAGAATTTGTATGTACTTGCCGAAATTTATTTGGCAAATTTCAACATCAAATATCTCCAAGTATAGCCATTTAAAATCAAATGGGCTATCAACTAAAAGTAAAGTAGATTATAGAATGTCAACATGATGTATTTATTTCAGAAAATAACAGAAACTCAAAATCATCTGACTATATAACTTTAATATATCAAAAGAAGAGTAAAATTACTGGTGCTGTTTTTAAAATAATTGAATTCCCTATGCGTTTAGAGTAAATGTATGTTGAACTGCATGAACATTGCGCGTATCACGCAATATGGCATGTTTGTATACCATCGTATGAAGGGTCTCCCACAATTTCAACATTTGAACGGTGATACAACTAGTTGCTTCCCGGTTGTTGTTTTTTTTAGTTCTGGAAAACATCTAAGGTCATATCAGTACGCATTCATCACACCTTTATAGTGTTGCCCAACTGGGAGACCAGAGCACCAGCACGATGACCATATAACCAACTCAGTCAGATTGTAAAATATTCCGATAAAACGCATTGGTGGGAGAATGCAAATGGTCTATAATGGTAAATGGTATATAGTGCCAGGTGCATGAATGTATTTATGTAGTTGCTGGTGATCCTTTAATTATGGTTAATAGTCATTATGTCTTAGTGATATAGTGTGAAAGAGGCACTAGAGATAGTGTGTAAGGGGCACTTGGAGCTCTACTCACTATCCCCTCCCAATCTGTTAGTCACGGATCACCACACACTCAGCTCAGGCAGGTGGTGGCCAAGGGGCCACACTGCATGGTGGTGGTGGGCAGATCACTGTAGCCATGGTGATACCGGAATGCTGGATGTTCATTGATGGAACTGTAAATGCTTGATTCCGATTGGAGAACACGGTCAGGTGGTATGCCATACCAGATTCATGTACCACTATATAATAATAAACCTGAGGGCATTGTCTCTCTCTCTACTTTCATTCTTTATACTCTTCCTTTCTCTTCTTGCCTGTATTGATTTCAGTATAGCCTGCCTACACAACCACATATTACAGCCGAGGACTTTATAAGATGATGCTGATGCTGAGCCAACCAGTCAACCCTATCCTAATAATGCCGAGCGCCTGGCTAGGAAGCGACAATTATCAATTTTTAACTCATCGGTTTGACTCGACCAATCTATCAAAACGATCAACTCATTCGGCCATCCCGTCTGGTCATGAGGGGTGGGGGGGGGGGGGCTTGAAAAGTAGTACTTTCTTTATTAGTTTAAAGATGATGAAAATGTTGGATGGCCCCTTAGCCACTAGTGCACACTATATGGATGCTTCAATGCATTCTGTACACAGAGCAGACGCGTAAACACGCATACAGTATACGCAATGCCGTGCCTGCTGATCGTGCGCTATCACACAGTATTGAACGAAACATTTAGTTCCCCTCTGAGCCACCAGGCGGCGGCAAGGTGATTTGTCATCAGTGCGTAGATGTGAAGAGTTCAGGCGCAAAACCACATAAATGCCAATCCAAAAATGTGGTTTGGTTGGTTGTTTGGTTGTCCTAGCAACATCTATGGGCATATGACGTGTACGGACTTGTGACAGTGCGCACTCTTGGCGACATTATAGTGCTACCACACTGGGAGATCAGGTCAGCGACACCATGATCTGATATCCAACTAAGGTCATATCAGAATGGCTACTGACCTGTGACAGTGCACACTCATGGTGACTTTATAGTGCTGCCCAACTGGGTGACCAGGCCATCAGTACCATGACCTGATATCCCCCCTCAGTGAGATTATCCTGTCACTGAACCAAACATTCCTTGACCTATTATAATGATTCCGAGTGCATGGCTAGGAAGTGACAAGTACCACCAATCTTGATTTGACTCAACCAGTGTTCGAACCCCAGGAGACGGAGTCACATTATCATGCTGCTGAAGTATGCAACAAGTATGAGTTCCAAAAGGTTTACCGGACGCAGTGATCGAATCGGTAGAGCGCAGGCCTCCCGTACGGAAGGTCCGGAGTTCAATTCCTAGTCCAGTCAAACCGATGACTTATAAAAAAATGATATTTTTCGCTTTCTAGCCAGGGCACATCATTATTAGGATAGGGCAAGCACCGGTTGGTTTGGTGTCAGGATATATGTTTCCAGGATGTAAAATTTCAACAACCAATCAACAAATCAAAAAGGTTTATGCCTTCAATTGATAACGCAGATTTGTAATCACTCTACAGTGAAGATAAGCTTCCACTGATATCATATTAAATTGTTGCCTCTGGGGTGATGAACAAAGCTGACCTTGACCTGCGCAATCACCATGGACATCTGTTACCAAGGTGAGGTCATGACCTTGTGACCCTTGGTCAATAGGGGAAACATCTGTGTCTGTGACTCTCCCACATCAAACAATTATTGTCTCCTGTTATCTGCAGGTATTGATACGGTTATTGGTTGACCTTTGACCTGTTGACTCCTTTGACACCCTGTATTTATTATGTATGTTACTAACTTTAACCCATGTGAAAACCACTGAACTGTCACAGCATTAGTTGCAGACATTCTGTGTTTTACCTTTTTTACTGACAAGTAACTTTGTGCCGATCTACTCAGTAAAATGTCAACAAAAGTTGGTTTGTGATGTCTGCAAGATCAGTGGAGTACAATAGGCACAAACAAACCATCAAGACCAGTCGAATGAGTTGAGCGTTCATCTCCTGTTTTGGTAGATCTCAGGATTCAAACCCTCGTGTTCGAACCCTCGTTGGGTCAAACCAATTACTTAAAAATGTATACTTGGGGTTTCCTAGCCTGGCGTTAGTCATTATTAGGATAGGAGAATGACTAATAGGCTCAGTGTCAAGGTAATGTGACTGACTGGGATATCAGGTTGTGGTGCTGGTGGTCTGGTCGCCCAGTGGGACAGCAGTATAAATTAAGTCACCACGAGTGTGCACTGTCACAAGTCAGTGCTCGTCCTGATATGACCTTAGATGTTGCCAGATTAAAAATTCCAAGAACCAACCAGCCATCAGGTTGGTTGTGGTGGTTCCCACCAGGTGAGTGACCTTACTATAAAAAGGTTATATCTGACAAAGTGACCGAATCGGTGTTATAGATGTAAAAATGTTCTATCTACAAAAGGCTATCATGCAGTTACACAACTGTTTCTCAACTGGGATTTTTCACTGAGATATATTTAGAATAATATTGTTCTATCGGCTTTGCTATCATGCAGTTACACAGCTTCAGTCCTCATTATCTCGAAAGCACCATTTTGTCAGATAGAACCTGTTTATAGTAAGGTCGCGAGGTGGCAGACCGTTGCCCGTCTTCCTGTAAAGTACCCAGTAGGACGCTGATCTGGAATTGTGTAGCGCCGAGTGCTGTGGTTCACATTAATCCGTAAGATGGCGCCAAATGCCTCGTCATCGGAAACCATAGCAACCAGTCAGTTGTTGATTGTTTTGTCTTATGTCCTAGCAACATCTAAGGTCATATCATGACAGGTATCAACTTGTGGTTGTGCGCACTCATGGCAACTTTATAGTGCTTCACCACTGGGAGACCAAGCCACCAGCACCATGACCTGATATCCCACTCAGTCACATTGGTCGTAATGCTCGCATTTATTTGACGAAAATAAACTGCAGTTTTTCTCCACCCCCGCCTCCCCTTCCTCCTTCGTCGCGTCTCATCCTGGCAATGAGCCAACCAGTCCTTGCCCCATCCTAATAATGCTGAGCACCTGGCTAGGAAGTGACACATATCAATTTTTAAGGCATTGGTTGGACTCGACCCATGGGTTCGAACCCCAATATCTACCAAAGGACGCTGAACTCATTCGGCCATCCCCGGCTGGTACACCCCGGTGAGACAAAACTAATACTAGCCCTGTAATTGTTATTCAAATCGAGCTTAACTTTCTAGTTTGCTGGTGATTATTATGATAGTTAATACCAATACTCAAAGTGATAAGGCTCTTCAACAATAGAACTAGGACAGCCCGCAGGCTTATAGATTTATCGGGCTCAACACAACAAACAGAGAACCCCCGGACAAGCACCAAGAAAGTAAATGGGTGCACTGAGGCGTGGAGAAAGGGTGTGATATGTGGGTTGATTAGGGGTGAAGGGGTGTGGCTTAGGGTCATTGATTCGCGGGCACGGGGAAGTGTCGGGTCGGCAGTAGAGGGCGTGGTGGTGTGTTCGGTTGGTTGACTGTTGGGTTTGTCGTCCTGGCAACATATAAGGTCACATCAGTACGGTTACCAACTTGTGACAATGCACACTCAAGGCAACTTAATAGTGCTGCCCAAGTGGAAAATCAGGCTGCCAGCACCATTTTTTTAAATTGTTTTATTTTAGTGAGGCTGTATTTATTCTGTCCATAGCATGTAAGCCTGGGTACCCAGGCTTGTTTTCAATGCTGGCCAGCTGTAGTGTTGGTGTTGTCTTACCAAACAGTAGCTCTGCTGATAAGTTATTTGATTGTCTGCATTTCAGTAGCAGATAGATAGTCTGTTGGTACATTTAATAGCCTGTGTTAGTTTTTTTGGGCCCTTTTGGCATTGTATTTTTGTTCTATTCTTATTAGTATGTTAGTTGTTTTCTTAAGGTTCTATGTTAGTGTTTTGGGGTTTTCTTGGGAAGAGTTTTCCACTTTTTTCTACTTAATTCTATACTAGCCTATTTTATTTACATGTCCATAGGCTTGTACGTAATATGTGGTTGAGTTATGTTTGTTTGGATTTGATTTGATTTATATTGTTGTTGGATATATTATCTGGCTTTTATATTTCCGGTTATCCCGCCCTGGGCTGTCCAGTTGGTGACCATGACCCAATATCCCACATTATCCTAACAATGAGCTAACCAGTCCTTGCCTTATTCCATTAACGCTGAGCGCCAGGCTAGGAAGTGACCAGTATCAATGTCATGAGTCATTGGTTTGACTCAACCGGGAATCTAACTCCCGATCTCCCGCACGAGAGGTACGCGCTCTACCGATTCGGCCACCGCGTTCGCTGGTGGGCGGTGGAGGGCGTGGTGGTGGGTGTGGCAGGTGGCAGGTGGCAGGGAGCTATGCAGGGTGATGTGTACTGGGAGAGGGTGCCCAGGTGGGCTGGGTCAGGTGGAGAGTTGGGGGGTGGGGTGGGGGGCGGCGAGGATGGGGGACAGAAGGGGGGGAGCAGGGTTAGGGGATGGAGAGAGGTCATGGCTGCCTTAGTTTGTTCACATCAAAGAATAATTGATTGTTTGTTCAGTGAACCTTATCAGTGCATCTATGATCACCCCCCCCCCCACACACACACACTCATTCATATACATGTGGTCTATTATGTGAAGATAATTATCAAGGGTCTTCAACATATTTTTGATCTTATCCGTATATTTATTATTTGACTGATATTATTCTATTTCGCACTGTTGATCTGTTCCGATTATCATTACTGGTGGCGTCGTCTGGGGGCTATCATCTGAACTAAGCTGCTCCCCAAGTTGTTGAACCTGGTTTATACTTCTTTTTTTTTGTTCAAGTGTTTTTATTCCTGTGAATAACATGTCAGTCCTAATGCACTGGTCTTCCAACCCTACTGAAAATTAATTGCCTCTACAGAGTAAACAAATCTAAAACAATATATAGATCGGCAATTACAGGGAAATAAGCAAAACATCGGGACATGAATGATAGTTAAAGAACAAGATAAGAAAACATACTTGGCCGTTATAATTTGCTATGCTACCTATGTAAGACGCTTAAGAGATATTATTTTACCCAATTTCATATTGTTATATTGTTGGTAACCCTGGAGTGTCCTGATTGACTTCCCCCCTCTTCCCGACACAGATGCGGGAGTCCGTCTCCATGGCAACCAACGCCTATCATGTCTTCGATTGGCTGGAGTCCATGCTCCAGTTGTTTGTTTGTTACACCTTTGGATCTTAGCAACATCCAAGCTCATTTCAGAATGGGCTACTGACTTCTGACAGTGCACACTTATGGTGCATGTATAGTGCTTCCCTACTAGACAACCAAGCCACCAGCACTATGCCGTGCTATCCCACCTCATCAGATTATCATGATACTTAACAAACCAGTCCTCATCCTATCCTATTAATGCTGAGCGCCCGACTAGGTTGTGACAAGTATAAATTGTTCATGTTGGCCACAACATGGGTAATTTAGCACGCGGGGCCAGCAGCTATATTTTCAATAATATCTATTTGCCCGACTTAATCACCTTTGGATCTGTACTGAGCCCCTACCCCACTTGGACGGTTACTATACACTATTACCTATATTCACATCGGCCGATTATGGCGCCGACTAACGAATTGATGATACACTTTCAACTGCTCCTGCAGCCGCCATGCTTAATGTGGATGCCTAGCTGACCTAATTAAGTCATAAAGTTTCATTTGAATCATTATACCCCAGCAGCTGAACCAGACAACACATAGCAACATGGTGCCGGGTTGAGCATCTGTTAGGCTACATTAAGACTATATATTCATTTCTGTTCGCTGTTACCATTATCGGCTTTAAAATAAATGCCACTTTAAACCTATGTTGGTCCCGCGTCACTTAATTGTGTACGTCATTGCTTTGATTCGGTCAATATTTGAACCCACAAATTCCCACTCACTTGAAGCCAGCCAACGCTCTTTACTAATCACTCCCAATTCTGCCATCTTGTCCAGTCATGTTTGGCTGACAGAAGCCTACCTGCTTCATGAGCCGTGTGCTATGTACAACAACACCGCTTCATCTGTTTAAAGTTGCATACTCCGATGCTTTTGAATGACTGGCATTTTGTGAGATAAATACATTAATGTTAATCATTATAGTCTACATTAGTTTAGCTTGAAGAAACATTTATTTTTAAATGACTAACTTTGGAGAGATTTGATGTTGTGGTGTTCTCTGTGGCGGAGTGGTTAGAGTGTCTGACTTTTTTCTATGTCAGACTCCTAATCTGAAGGTTGGTGGTTCGATTCCCCATGCTCCCACCTCTGCCAATTTGGATTTCCACTGCTGTGGATAGCTTACAGCATCATCAAAGGCCAGTTGCTCTCATACCGTGTCTATGTGGTGTGGGAGGTTAAAAATCCTTTGGGTCGTTAAAAGTGTAGGCTCACGCTTTCTATTGATAAACTGTCTGATGGTTAAACCAAGTCTATTCAGGCTTATCCATAATAGGTCGTATAAATCTTCAACAAAAAAAACAACAACAAAAACATGCTAAATTAATTTTGGCAAACACACAAAAAGTCTGGCACCACAGACTTCAGCAGTAACAGGTTCTGTTAATTTGAAAACATGCTGAATAAGTACACCAGTATCTGCAAATATATAATACGACCTGCTGAACGACCCATTGAATTTGCCCTCTCTCGTGCCTGCTCTCTCCCTGCATGTCCGCCCCCCTGCCCATGGGCCCCCCCCCCCCATCCACATTTGACAAACAAGTATTATAATTCAATGACTCGAAACCGAATACCACTACTCGAGACCCATTGCCACCACTGAATAACTACATCTTCAACCAGCAATGCACACAATATAAACCACTATACATGCACAACATGGCACTACTAAAAGACTAACCATTATTAAAACCAAATCTAACTGATATACAAACACAGCATATGATTTAACCACTAGTGTAAATTATTGCACACTCTATCTTGATGCATATACCTTGCACTATGTTGACTACCTATGCTGTACAGTATGCAGCATAGGCTGCTCCCCCACTTTCTTTTTATGTTCAGAATGGGTTGTGCTGCACGCAATGCAACGCATTCCACTTCCACTATGTACAGACCAAATGCAATCACTCCAACGGCTGGAAGACCAGTGCCCCGGCGCTGACAAAATATGTATTCAGATGAATAAAAAAAAAAAAAAAATTTAAATTAAAGAAAAAAAATTGAATATGTAGAATTAAGTCTAGCTAAGTGCTTTGGTTTCGAAAATTTGATGTTTTCATCGGACTATTCAACTTTAACTACGAGTGCAGTGGCTGAATCGGTAGAGTGCAGTTCTCCCATTTAGTGGCCTGATTACCCGGTTGGGCAACACTATAAAGTCACCACGAGTGCGCACTGTCACAAGTCTATACCCGTCCTGATATAACCTTAGATGTTGCCAGGACGTAAAACTCCAACAACCAAGCAATTCCCCCGCGTAACGAACAGCGATGTGCTGCCCTCACGTGGGCGTCCATCCAGGTCACGTACACGTGATAGCCTTGCAGCACGCCGCAATGCCTTCTGGGTCTTCCTTGGGGTGCAACGCGTCAGTCGGCCCCGCTGCATGGGGGGTTCAGTCTAACAAATCAACAACTATTCCCACCAATTTCGAAAATAAATCAGGTACGCTGACTCTGGCATTGTTAGTCTACCACTACCAGACTGAATGGAAAGTAGGTGATGCTATATATATATATATACATATATATATATATATATACATACAGTTGTTGTTGTTGTCGTTTGTTGTTGTTTTAGTCCTAGCAACATTTAAGGTCATATCAGGACGGGTCCTCTCTTCTGACAGTGCACACTCATGGCAACTTTATAGTGCTGTCCCACTGGGAAACCAGGCCTCCAGCACCATGACACTGAGCACACCAGTTATATACATACATGTATATAAATATACACATATATATATATATATATATATATATATATATATGTATGATCAGATTCTTAGATGTCAGTATTCCTACTAATGCAAGTATCAGTAATGTCAAGTACCAGGCCATCAAACCACCACCTTAGTGCATAATACTGAACTTATTATGGATAACCCACTAACGCACTAACCATCATCATTTCCTAAAATGCCCTACCTAAATACCCGCTGATCTACCTCTTTATAATGTAATGTAAATGGCCGGAAGACCAGTGCCTTGGCGCTGAATACAAATGCATGTTCTGATGAATAAACTGTTTTACCAACAAATACAAAAGTGATGGAGGCATTTGAACCGGGTGATTCAATCTAATAGACCCCTTTCAATGTTTACAAACATCATGTATACGCGCAGCTTGGCTGCAGAACGAAGGCACCTTGCTGATATGCACTGTGCAAAATGTTAGTTTTATTCAAAATTAATAGAAATCCAGAACCACAACCGTATAAAATTAATATAATCTGTTTGGTAAGCATGTTATCTGTTTGTTTCTAGGTGGTGTGGTTTTAGAGATATTTCACCTTTTCTCTATGGAGATTGCTCATAGCCATTGAGTTTGCAGTGTGACCATGTGCCGTCCTGCAGTCAAGGAACGTGCGCACTGACCTAAATACGCATGCTGACGTCATATGAAATAGGTCTATAGGGAATCTCATTGGCTGGAGGTGAAGACAGGGTTAGTGTTTTTTTATTGAGTGTGAATTAGTGAATAAGACGGTGCAAAGCACTCAGAGTGAGCGGGTTGATTAACTATGTAGAGCTGTTATATATGTGCGTGTATATAACAGTGGGATGTGGCAGCCATGTTAGCTCACCTTCTGCGGGTTTGAGAGAGAGAATTGGATTCATTGGAATTCCCCTGTTGAATACTGCAATATTGTTAAGTAGGCTATCCATATATATGTAGTACTGTGCACTGACCTCTCAGGCAAGTAACCACATAGACAGGTAGGCATGGGTAGTGTGTTGATATCAGGGAGCCTAGGTGGTGTAATGGTTAGCACACTGGCCCAGAATGCAAAGAGATGTGGGTTTGAGTCCCGCTCTAGGAGCAATATTTCCCAATGTCATCACCCCCATGACATATACATACATGAATGTACAATATATACATATATGAAGAGTTTTTTTATAGTTTTTTTTGTATTGAGGCTGTATTTATTCTGTCCATAGCATGTAAGCCTGGGTACCCAGGCTTGTTTTCAATGCTGGCCAGTTCAAGTGCAGGACGTTCTAAAAGCCAATCCAAAGAAGTGGTTAAAATAAATGATTTTTACCTTAAAATAATCGTATGGTTAGGCAGCAATTACACAAATAAGAATATGAAATAATTAACTTTTTGTAGGTTTGATTCCAATCTGTATCTCCATTATTGGAACAGCGGTCACGTGGTTTTTCGCCTGAACTCTTCATATATATATTTACATGGATACATACAACTTAGGAAAATTATATATATATATACATATATATTTACATATATATACAGTAAAGCTTCTCTATACCGACCCCTTCAAAGATCGACCACTCCCCTATATCAATTGCTTTGTTTGGATCCCAACAATACCATTGTAAAAGATATTCTAACTCTCTAAACCGACCACCTCCATAAATGGACCATTTAAAGTAGTCCCTTGGTCGGTCGATTAAGAGAGGTTTTACTGTATATATATATCTGGATTTAAACAGTTCATGGTTTGGACAGAGACACCAGTTTCATGGAGGGAACTATCGGCAATCTTGTGGCTGAAGCTATATATGTATGGAATTCACCGCAGTGGCAACATCTAAGGTCATATCAGGATGGGTACCGACTTGTGACAGTGCACACTCATAGTGACTTTGTAGTGCTGCCCCATTTGGGGACCAGACCTCCACAACCAGGACTTGATATCCCACTTTGTCACATTATCCTGAGACTGAACCAACCAGCCCTTGCCCTGTCCTAATAATGCTGAGTGACTGAGTAGGAAGCGACAAGTATCAAGTTTTAAATCATTGTTTCGACATGATCAGGGTTTGGACCCGTGGGTTCGAATGCCACAATCTATGAAACCGGGAGACGGACGCTCAACTCATTCGGCAATCCGGTCTGATGGGAAGATGTTGTTGTTGTTGTTTCTTGTTGATTTACATCCTAGCAACATCTAAGGTCATATCAGGACGGATACCGACTTGTGACAGTGCACACTCATGGCAACTTTATAGTGCTGTCCCACTACGAAACCAGGCTGCCGGCACCATGACCTGGTATCCCAATCAGTCAGATTATCCTGACACTGAGCACACCAGTCCTTGCCTTGTTCTAATAATGCAGAGCACCTGGCTAAGAAGCAACAAGTATCAATTTTTAAGTCATTGGTTTGACTCGACCAGGGTTCGAACCCACGACCCCACGATCTACCAGCACGGGAGATGGACGCTCTAACTCATTCGGCCATTCCGTCTGGTACCATGAGGTAAGGAAGACGTGGTTGGGGAAATCCCCTTTCAATGGTGACCTAACCTTGATGTACTTAGGGTATCCCCTGAATGGTGACGTAACACTGATGACTTGGCAAGGATTCCCCGAATTGACAAGGTCAGGTTAAAGTTGCTAGTTGCGATGTTTTTAAGTATCTATCACATTCTGAGATAAAAACTTTTTTTTTCAATTTCTTTTTCAACGATGTTTAAGTACATTAGGTTTGATCGATATAATCTACCTTCCTTTACTTTCAAATAAGTTTGCTTTAAAATGATTATCTTAGGCGATATTTGAAGTGTAAACATGCAACATGACGGGGATACTTTAGTATGGAACAGGAAGTGGAATTCCTGTTTCCAGCATCAAATGACTACTTATATCGGCACACAGTTGGTGAAATGGGAGAGAATGCAAAAATACAAGATTGCCAGCACAGAATGCTGTCGATTTCCCTTCAAGTCCAATAAATTACATGTTTTATTATATTTTTCAACTCAAATGTAGTGGCTAAATATTAATATGTATATGAAGAATATATTGCGGTTCTTAAATTAAGAATCAATGTCTGATTTCATTTACCCAGCCTTTCGCCACTTTTTCGAATGGGTTGTTTTTCACCCCTACTGCAAGTACAGGGTGAATCTTTAATCTATGCGACTTGAACCTCTTGGTGTGGGCGGACACCTGACTAAAGCTAAGATTCCATATACGAGGTATGCGGTGAGCGGCATGCGGCATGCGAATGCGAATGTGGTATGCGCCATAGATACCCATGCCAACCTCCAATAGTCGATGTCTTCTCTTTGTGTTTTGGGGTTACTAAACAAACAAAACAGCAAAAAAATACCCACCTGATTTTTTAGTTTTTTGCTCCAAATTTGTGATGGAAAGTCAAAGTTACTATTGTTTTCTATGCCAAATGCAGCAGCATTCACCTTCACATTCGCACCGATCGGTCCATGGGTCGATCCATTTGCCCCATTCACATTAGCATTTGGATTCGCATTAGAACGTATGGAAGCACTACTATGCCTTTACATGCTTTTCGATTTTTTGCCGCATTTGCATTCGCATTCCGTATACCGCATATATGGAATCTTAGCTTAAGACATTATGGAGCTGACCCCAATAATGATCGCTCCGGCTCACGAGACGTGACACCTTTAACAGAATCCTCTGACAGGACCACTTATGACGTCATATGCCAGTTCTATTTTTAGTGCCTGAGCCACCGAAATGCTCGTCAGCTAGCGTCATCATGGACTCACTCACTGTATCCACTTTACTAGGCGACCACCTAGAAACCTCCGCGCGGTGGCTGAATCGGTTATGGCCCTGTCACACTACGACGTAATGACGTCAGCGTAGGGAGAACGTGAAGAACGTTGAACTTCTGGGCGTAGTATGCAAATTTGGGCAGAAGTTGAACGTGGATGCAGCGTAGTGGACGAGAGAGTAAAGTCGGTAAAGCGTAGTGATACCGTCATTCAACGAGAGAGGACAACGTCATTACGCTCACGGAACGTTATGAACGTTATTCCATCGCCAGAAGAACGTTACATGACGTTACCTACGTCATGAGACGTTGAACGTACGTTGAATGCACGTTCTCCTGACGTTCTCCCGACGTTCTCCCGACGTTCTCCCGACGTTCTCCCGACGTTCTCCCGACGTTCTCCTGACGTTCCCATTACACCACGTGGGCATTTGCACTCGGTTTAATGTGGGTCAACGTAGTGGAACGTAGTTGAACGTAGTGAGTAGCGTTGGAAAAACGTTCGTTTAACGTCATTGACGTTCACTGAACGTGAACAGAACGTACGGCGAACGTAAACCCTTACGTTCAACCTACGTCGAAAGTTTTGAACATGTCCAAAACCTCGACGTAACTCGACGTAACACGACGTAATGTGACGAAGCTCGACGTCATTCTAACGTCATTCTGACGTCATCATGACGTAACCCAACGTAATGACGAAAACTGACCACGTTAGGCTCACGTTGGCTCGTTACGTCGTAGTGTGACAGGGGTATAAGAGCGTAGGATTCCCATGCAAAAGGTTGGGAGTTAGAAACCACGCTGAGTCAAACTACTGACTTACACAATTTGTACTTGTCACTACCTTGCCTCGCTCTCGGCATTACTAGGATACGGCAAGGACTGGGTAGAACCAGGATAATCTGACTGATTGGGAAATTGGATCATGGTGCCAGCAGCCTGGTCTCCCAGTGGGCCAGCACTATGAAGTCACCATCATGAGTGCCCACTGTCACAAGTTGTTTCCTGTCCTTATTTGACCATATATGGTATCAGGTTGTGAAACCACAAACAAACAAAACCACCACCCTCCTATGCATACATGGGTTAGCGCTTCTATATATATATATATATACATATATATATATATATATATATAATGAGCCTGTCTCAGAAGGTGCTAACTAATTTTGTTGTCTGCGTAACGATTGACACAAAACCGCACGGAAACCACTACAATGAAAAGACAAGGACATTTGCTTCAAATCAATATGTATTCTATTGGGATTATGAAACACCATAAATCAGTTTATCCTGACCAAATGCATAAGCAGATAGTCTGTTGATCGTTACAGTGGACAAAGTTTTGTCCCATATTAATTATCACCTTTTGAGACAGGCTGTATACATGTATAATGATCTATATATATACCAATAGGTCCGTCTCCCGTGCTGGTAGATCATGGCGTCGTGGGTTCGAATCCTGGTCGAGTCAAAGCAATAACTTAAAAATTGATACTTGTCGCTTCCTAGCCGGCACTCAGCATTATTAGGACAGGGCAAGGACTGGTGTGCTCAGTGTCAGGATAATGTGACTGAGTGGGATACCAGGTCATGGTTCCAACGGCCTGGTTTCCCATTGGGACCGCACTATAAAGTTCCCATAAGTGTGCACTGTCACAGGTCGGTAGCCGTTCTGATATGACCTTAGATGTTGCTAGGACGTAAAACAACAAAAAACAAATATACTAACAAGAGTTGGCCGTATATATAGCAAGATGGGAGTGGGTAGTGACTTCTATATATAGATACTGATCTATACATGTTATGGGAGTGGGCAGTGCATGTTCTATATATATATAAGCATTACATATATATATAAACATATTAACAGGAATGGGTTGTTATTTCTGTATGTAGGTAATGATCTAAGGCGGACACGGTCGCACAATAGACTACATCACGGTTCCAGCGGCGTGGTGCATTGTGGGATGCATCAGAGCAAAACAAAGCCACGAGAAGCACATATGCTAATACACTGGGTGCAGCTATGAAATGTGCTAGTTTCAGCTCATCTCAGCTCTTGTTTGAAACATAGAATACCAACTAAAAAAAATATATATAAGAAATTAAGATATTAATTTGTTATCCAGCATTGCATTTACATCAATATAACCAGCACATATTATGCCATGTGCATTTAGATTTAGACAAATCTAGGCACTCAGACTAGTGTTAGAGCCCTAGCCAGAGTCAGTTTCATTTATTTTATTCATGTTTTTATTTATATTCTATGATTTATGGAGAGATGTGTCTTAAACATATTCATTATATTATTATATCGCATCCTTCCGTCCAAGTTGATGCCAAATTGTTATATATTTCTAGTTATTTTGAATAAAATGGCAGTTTTTCCCTACGCGTATCATCAAACTCAATGGGCGTATGCCTTTGCTTTCCTCCCAACGCTGTTTTCAGCGCATGCGCAGCCGGAACCATGAGGTAGTCTATTGATAGACCGCAACCTACACAGGCAGCAAGTTGGGTGTTTGTGCCGACTCAAACAAATAACAAATTGGTACTCACCACTACCTAGCCTGGTGCTCGATTTGTTGAGTTTTACGTCCTGGCAACATCCAAGGTCATATCAGGACAGGTACCAACTTGTGGCAGTGCGCACTCATGGTTCAGTCACATTTTCCTGACACTGAGCCATACAGCCCTTGCCTTATCCTAATAAGGCCGAGCGCGTGGCTAGGAAGTTCTCAGCTAAGATTGGATAGGACAATGACTGGTTAGCATAGTATTAGGATAATACGACTGTGTAAGGTGAACTTAAATATTGCTATGACATAACACAACAAACAAACATAAATATTATATACCAAGGGCAATATGTGATATACGTATATATCATGATATATATAGAGGTAAGTGAACAGTGGATTATATATAATGATACTTATTTATATGTGAAGATAGCGAGTGTTGAAAAATGTCCAGTGCGCGAGTGACAGTATTTGCGGCACTGGTAGCGGTGGGGTGGTGGCGCCACCTGTCCCACAGTGAAGAGGGGTCACCCATAAAGTAGTACACTACATCAGGGTGGCCACAAAGGAACATTCCCTTATGCACCTTTATACTCGCATACGTTGTATACATCACATAAAATATTTGTACATATATTACATGTACATATAAGCTCTAGGATTATTTCCGCACCCTTTCTGTGGGTGACTCATGTAAGAATCTTCAATAGAAGTTAGACAATTAAGCCCACCTTTGGTTGGCAGGATAACCACCCCCTCTCCCCTTTATTTCACAGAGCTGTGATTTTCTGTTATTTCCAACTTGTTCATTACCAGAGGAGACAATTCACTAAGAGCCAGGGTGTGTGTATGTGGAGGTGTGGTGAAGGATGTTTGCCAACTCTATTGAATGGAGAATGAGAGCTGGTTTGGCTCTGAATGCCCCAGAGGCAGCCCATTATTAAACCCTCAAACACTACCCCATACACTGAACCCAGCTCGAGGGTTTAAAGTGGTCTTACTGTCCTTTATCATTTTTGTAAAAACAGTTTATTCAACGACTGAACTCGGTGGTCAGTCCAATGGTCAGGCCATATGCTAATTGTTTGTTTGGTTGCCGTTGCTTCACGTCCTAGCAACATCTAAGGTGATAGCACGGCGTGTACAGACTTGTGACAATGTATACTCATGGTGACTTTATAGTGCTGCCCCAGTGGGAGACAAGACCGCCAGCATCATGATCCAATATCCCACACAGTCCCATTATCCTGGTACTGTGCTAATCAGTCCTCATCCTATCCTATTACTGCCAAGCGCCAGGCTAGGTAACGACGAGTATCAATTTCATAATGCATTGGGTTGACTCTCGGCTGGGAATCGGACTCGCAACCTTCCACATGGGAAGCCTGCACTCTACCGTACCAATACCTAATTATTATATGTATATTTTAAATAGCTGTATTCTAATATCGTCATCATCAGCCAGTACATTATGAGCTGAACTGACAAAATATTAAAGGCACTTATATGCCCGATATGAGAGCATTGCCTCCTAAATATGCGTTAAACAACGATCAGTTGATTGTTGGTGTTTTAGGTCCGGGGATCATCAAAAGTCATATCAGGACAGGTACCGACTTATGACCGCGCACATTCACGGTGACTTAATAGTACTGCCCCACTGAGAGACCAACAAATAAGTTTGTTTTATTTACCAACCCTCTAAAGCACATTAGTTTTCATATCATCTGCTATTGGACGTCAAACATATGGTCATTCTGACATATTTCTTTGGAGGAAACCTGCTGCCCCCACATAGGCTACTCTTTCATATAACCGGCAAGGTTGTTTTTTTAATATGCATTTTCCCACAGACAGGACAACACATACCACAGCCTTTGATGAACCAGTTGTGGACCACTGGTTGGAACGGAAAACAGCCCAAACTGAAAATGGGTCCACTGAGCAGGATCGATAGGATGACCCACACCTTCACATGTGGACATGCCTGAGTTATGTCCCACTCCTCACTGTGAGAGCAGGCCACCAGCTATTTAAAATATACATATACATCATTCTGAGATGACCATCAGCAACGATTACACATGAGCAGAACCGACAACATATTAAAGCCGCACTACTTATACCATACTGACTGATTCACTCTATTAAAGCCGTACTAGTTATACCATACTGACTGATTCACTCTATTAAAGCTGCACTAGTTATACCATACTGACTGATTCACTCTATTAAAGCCGCACTAGTTATACCATACTGACTGATTCACTCTATTAAAGCCGCACTAGTTATACCATACTGACTGATTCACTCTATTAAAGCCGCACTAGTTATACCATACTGACTGATTCACTCTATTAAAGCCGTACTAGTTATACCATACTGACTGATTCACTCTATTAAAGCCGCACTAGTTATACCATACTGACTGATTCACTCTATTAAAGCCGCACTAGTTATACCATACTGACTGATTCACTCTATTAAAGCTGCACTAGTTATACCATACTGACTGATTCACTCTATTAAAGCTGCACTAGTTATACCATACTGACTGATTCACTCTATTAAAGCTGCACTAGTTATACCATAGTGACTGATTCACTCTATTAAAGCTGCACTAGTTATACCATACTGACTGATTCACTCTATTAAAGCCGCACTAGTTATACCATACTGACTGATTCACTCTATTAAAGCCGCACTAGTTATACCATACTGACTGATTCACTCTATTAAAGCTGCACTAGTTATACCATACTGACTGATTCACTCTATTAAAGCCGCACTAGTTATACCATACTGACTGATTCACTCTATTAAAGCCGCACTAGTTATACCATACTGACTGATTCACTCTATTAAAGCTGCACTAGTTATACCATACTGACTGATTCACTCTATTAAAGCCGCACTAGTTATACCATACTGACTGATTCACTCTATTAAAGCCGCACTAGTTATACCATACTGACTGATTCACTCTATTAAAGCCGCACTAGTTATACCATACTGACTGATTCACTCTATTAAAGCTGCACTAGTTATACCATACTGACTGATTCACTCTATTAAAGCTGCACTAGTTATACCATACTGACTGATTCACTCTATTAAAGCTGCACTAGTTATACCATACTGACTGATTCACTCTATTAAGCGACTATCCATATGACTGTTCATCTATTAAAGCTGCACTAGTTATACCATACTGACTGATTCACTCTATTAAAGCTGCACTAGTTATACCATACTGACTGATTCACTCTATTAAAGCTGCACTAGTTATATCATACTGACTGATTCACTCTATTAAAGCTGCACTAGTTATACCATACTGACTGATTCACTCTATTAAAGCCGCACTAGTTATACCATACTGACTGATTCACTCTATTAAAGCTGCACTAGTTATATCATACTGACTGATTCACTCTATTAAAGCCGCACTAGTTATACCATAGTGACTGATTCACTCTATTAAAGTCGCACTAGTTATACCATACTGACTGATTCACTCTATTAATGCCGCAGTAGTTATACCATACTGACTGATTCACTCTATTAATGCTGCACTAGTTATACCATACTGACTGATTCACTCTATTAAAGCCGCACTAGTTATACCATACTGACTGATTCACTCTCCCCCTTCTTTTCCTCCTCCTCTCTCTCCCCTTATTTGCCTCCTCCTCTCTCCCCCTTCTTTTCCTCCTAATCCTGTATCTCCCCCTTCTAGTCCTTCTCCTCTCTCTCCCCCTTCTTTCCCTCCTCACTCTCCCCCTCCTTTTCCGCGTCTCTCTCCCCCTTCTTTTCTTCCTCCTGTCTCCCCCTTCTTTTCCTGCTCTCTCTCCCCCTCCCTCCCTCCATTCTACCCCTCTTTGTTTCCCTCCTCCTCATTCTCTCCTCTCCCTCCTTCTCTTCCTCCCACACCTCTTCTCCCTCCCTCCGTCTCTCAATCCTCAACTCTCTCCCTTCCGCCTCTTCCACCTTACCCCCATTCCCAACCACCCACCCCCACCCCCACCCACGTACACACATCAACACCAAAACCCACCGCGGGAGTCACGCTCTGGCGCGCACGGCAGGAGAGCCAGCATCATTCTGATTCCCACCTGGGGAAGTGGGGGTGGGTGTGGATGTGGTTGTGGGGTGTGGGGTGTGGGTGTGGGTGTGGTTGTGGGGTGTGGGGTGTGGGTGTGGGCGTGAATGTGGGTGTGGGTGTGGGTGTGGGTGGGTGTGGGTGGGCAGGGGCGACTGAGGCGGTGTGGGTGGCAACCTGTGTGGGTCGGCCAGGAGGCGGGAGGCGAGAGGCGAGAGGCGGGAGGCGGGAGGGGGCAGCAGGCAGTGCTTGGAGTGTGTAGCGAGAAATCAAGCCAATCCCCGGCCACCACAGACACAACCATACCGGGGAGGACGCCGGGAGACGCCGGGAACAACAGCAGCAGGTGGGAAGGAGAGCGGGGATAGAGCCATTTACGCCAACCAGTCAGCGACCAGCCACAAGCTACCACAACCACCACAACCACCACAACCACCACAACCTACCACAACCACCACCACAACCACGACAACCACCACAACCACACCAACCACACCCACCAGCACCACAACCACCACAACCACAACAACCTACCACAACCACCACCACACCCACCGCAACCACCACCAACCACCACAACCACCACAACCTACCACAACCACGACCACAACCACCACAACCACACCCACAACCACCACAACCACACCCACCAGCACCACAACCACACCCACCAGCACCACAACCACCACAACCACAACAACCTACTACAACCACCACCACACCCACCGCAACCACCACAATCCACCACAACCACCACAACCACCACAACCTACCACAACCACCACCACAACCACCACAACCTACCACAACCACCACAACCACACCCACCAGCACCACCACACCCACCAGCACCACTACCACCACAACCTACCACAACAACCACAACCACTACACCACACCACAACCCACCACAACCACCACAACCACCACAACCACCACAACCACCACAACCACCACAACCACCACAACCACCACAACCACCACAACCACAACAACCACCACAACCACACCAAGGCACACAGCCATGGATGTATTACCCATAGTGCTCGCGTTCATCTGTCTATCAGGTGAGTAGGTTGTTTGTTGCACATACTGCTAACTAACGTTCATCAAATTTTATTCTGTCTATCAGGTGAGTAAGTTGGTTGTTGCAGTTTACCGTCCTGGCAACATCTAAGTTTGTCAGGTGGGTGCAGCTGCCAGTGCCAACTTTATGTGCCGCAGTCCAGCAACTCCTTTTTGTTGTTTGTGTTGTTGTTTAGAACATCACTCATTAGTTCATTAAGCGGGGGACATTTTTTAATGGCGGACAATTGGCTTCCCTCATTGCACTGCTCCTGTCAGTCCTTGTCGGATCCTAATGATGCAGAGCCTCAGGCTAGCTAGCGACAAGAATAATGTCCTAACCCATATTTGCCCTATCCTAGCAATGCCGAGTGCCAGGCTGGGTAGCGACAATATCAATTTTATAAGTCATTGTTTTGACTCGGCTGGAATTCCAACTGTCAACCTTCTACGCAAGAAGCCTGTGCTGCTCTAACATTGGCTTTTGACTCGGTTGGCTTTTGGACCCGGGGATTATGATAGGTTGTTGGAGTTTTATGTCCAGGCAACATCTAAGGTCATATCAAGATGGGTACCGACATTTGACAGTGAACACTCATGGTGACTTTATAGTGCTGCCCCACTGGGAGACCAGGCCACCAGCACCATGACCTGATATCCCAGTCAGTCACATTATCCTGACACTGAGCCAACCAGTCCTTGCTCTATCCTACTAATGCCAGGTACCTGGCTAGGAACTGCCACAGCACATATGAAAGCACCTGCGCATATAGGCCTAAATACCTACATACCTACATACCTACATACATAGATGTACACCTATGTACACCGATGTACACATGGCTACACATATTCATATATACAGTAAAACCTCTCTAACTTACACACCTCCACATATCGACCACTCCCCTATATCAATCACTTAAATTGGGTCCCAAACGAAAGTTTGTTTTATTTAACGACGCCTCTAGAGCACATTGCTTTTTATCATTGGCATGGTCGTCAAAGATACAGTCATTCTGACATATTTTGTTGGAGGAAACCCGCTGCTGCCACATAGGCTACTCTTTCCGATAAGCAGCAAGTGTTTTTTTATATGCACTTTCCCACAGACAGGACAGCCTTTGATGAACTAGTTGTGGACCATTGGTTGGAACGGAAAATAGCCCAAACGCAAACTGGAAATATGTCCACTGAGCAGGATCGATCGGATGACCCACACCTTCACAGGTGGACACTTTACCGACTGAGCTACGTTCCGCTCCGCTGGGTCCCAAACGATCTCCCATGCAATACAATTTTAACAAAATGAAAAACTCCCTAACCCGAGCACTGCCCTAAATGGACCATTTAAAGTCAGTCCCAGGTTCGGTCGATTTAGAGAAGTTTTACTGTATACAAATTACAATGTATATAAATACATACATGTAAACATATGCAGTGAGGTGTACTGACCTCCCCAGGTGAAATGCCACACATACAGATGATACACCTGTCACACTATGACGTTTCTCTCCAACTCGCGTCATTAGGGGGACGTTATGCAAACATCGGTACACATCGGTACACTATCCTGGACGTCGACAGTCGCCGGAGGACGGCGGCATGCGTAGTTGGTCGCTCAATGTCTTAAGCGTGTCAAAAAACTGTTGCTTTGTTGTTTGACATCCTAGCTACATCTAAGGTCATATGAAGACGTCGCGGCAAACTTTTTTTTTTTTTCCTCACGCGTCAACACCCATTGGCCACGCGCAAATAACGCGCCGTGCTGACGCCAAACTTTTTGCCCAAACCGCCGAAAAGTTTGACGTGTCTTGACATGTAGAAGATATTTTGCGCGCTGACGGCGCCCCGGCGAGAAGCGTCATAGTGTGACAGGGCCATGAGGTAGGCGTTGGTATAGTGAGTGCATACAGGAGACTAGATAATGCAGTGATTACGATGGTGCACCCGTAATTGCTGTTATCTTGTTTGAATGTTGTTGTTTTACATCATAGCAACATCTAAGGTCATATCAGGATGAGGACCAACTTATGACAGTCAGTGCACACTCGTGGTGACTTAAGCTAAGATTCCTTACACCCGGTATGCAGTATGCGGTATGCGAATGCGAATGTGGCAAAAAATCTAAACGCCTTGAAGTCAATGGGCTACATCCCTTACACGCGGTATGCGAATGCAAATGCAAATGCAAATGTGGCAACTCGGTCGGTCCCTGTAGCGATCGGTGTGGCATGCGGAATGCGGCATGCGGTATGCGAATAGAAACGTCAGTCGCACTTGTCAATTAGTTTTAGATTAGGAGAGGCGACTGATCATTACGGAATGGTCACACACAGGGGTGCTGAGGGGAAACATATGGTAGTGGTGGTACGGGGTAGACGCTTGCCGCTTACCGCATAGAAGGAATCCTCCCATTCGCATACCGCATGCCGCATACCGCATACCGCATACCACATACCGCATAGAAGGAATCTTAGCTTTAATAGTGTTGCCAGTCTGGCAGACCAGGCGACCAGCACCATGACCCAAATTCCCCAACAGTCACATTATCATGATCATGTCCTAACCCATATTTGCTGTATCCTATTAATGCCGAGCACCAGGCTTGGAAGCAACAATATCAATTTTTATAAGTCATTGCTTTGACTCGGCTGGTATTCCAACCTTCTGCACAAGAAGACTGTGAGGCTACCAATTCCACCACTGCCTCTATTTAGGTCACAGTTGCTAAAGATCTAGGTCTTCCAAGATGGAGGTAGCGAAGGGATTTGGCGTGGGTGGGGGGGGGAGGGATATGAGGGCAGGAGGGAACCGGCCATCCCTGCTTTTTAGGTGTGCGTTCATACATTGAGCTTTATGTTGAGTTAAATATCTCGTCACCTATTTTAATATCTAGTATTTACAGTTTGCTTGTTGTTCTTTTACATCCTAGCAACATCTGAGGTCATATCAGGATGGGCACCGACTTGTGACACTGCACACTTGTGGCAAATTTATAGTGCTGCCCCGCTGGGAAATCAGGCCACCAACACCATGACCTGATATCCAACTCAGTCACATTATCCTGACACAGACCTAACCAGTCATCGCCCTATCCTAATAATGCCAAGCGCCTGGCTATGACGCGAGAAGTATCAATTTTTAAGTCATTGGTTTGACTCGACCCGAGTTTGAACCCGCAAACCCATGGGTTTGGATCCCACGATCTCCCAAGACAGGAGACGGACGCTCAACTCATTCAGCCATCCTGTCCTATTTACATGAATATGTCCTATTTACATGAATATGTCTTATTTACATGAATATTTCCTAGGTATATTATCGTTTAAATACTTGAAATATTAGTTGTGGCATTGTACTTGTAACTACTATGAATATGTCTGACAGGAGATATGGGTAATGTCACTAGAGAGTGAGAGAGTGAGAGAGTGAGAGACAGATAGTGGAGGTGGGGAGTAGTGGCGGATGGCGATGGGGGGGGGGGGGGGTACACCTGACCCAGCTAAGGATTTATTCAGGTCAATAGATACTGGGAGGTTGCGTCTACGCGTCACGCTTGAACGCCCCTAGCGGTTAAGAAACAAAACATTTAAAAACAATGCAAACAAAGAGAAAAGAAGGAAAGGACCTTGACATGTATTGACATTATGTTATGCAGCTGTGTCACCTGTGTCTATACTGGACTTGGCAGCAGTAACCACAACTAACCTCTAATCTTCACCAACAACTAACGAATAACCTCACCCACCACCTACCCAATGCCCCCCCCCCCCCCCCCCCCCGCCCCCACACACACCTTTTTTGTCCGGCCCTCTCACTAGTCTCAGACGACCAGGTGGAGCTCTTACGTCTTACATCCTAGATGACCTTTTTCTCTCCACTCCCTCCACGCCCGCCCGCCCGTCCGCCCGCCCGCCTGCCCATCCGCCCCTTCCCTGATGTCTCCAAACCTGACCACGGGAACTTGCAAGCCGACTCCCTGCCGCATGGGACCGCCTTTGGCGGTGCCCATACAGTGCTGCAGATTTGCAGTCTTCAGTGCGCCGACGCGACTAAAAACTCCCCAAAATGAACGCACCTGTGAGGGATGCCACTTAAAAGTTAAAGCCTGGGGTGGTTGTGACCTGGATGGGCCTGTATGGTATGTAAAGTGAGGTGAGTGTGGAGGGGTGGGTGTGGGTGTGGGGGACTGAAAACAGCTGGGTCATTCTTGTCAGTATCTCAGTCAGGGCGTGGAATGCAGTACTCGTTTTTTCCCCTCAGTGTTTTTAGTGTGTGTGGTGAATCATAGTTTATTCCATAAATTAAGATGTGTTTTTTTTTTTTTTTTAACGCCACCCGTCCTGATATGACCTTAGATGTTGCTAGGACGTAAAACAACAACAAACAAATTTTAACGCCAGGGTTTATGGTCATTAAACCGTACTATGTTTGTTTGTTGTTGTTTTACATCCTAGCAACATCTAAGGTCATATCAGGGCAGGTAAACCGTACTACATTACCGTCTTTTATATACATTCTATATATATATGATATATAACGTATTATGCGAGTATAAAAATACGAAGGGAATTGTCTCCATTATATATTATATTAATATATTACTTGATACCATTGTTATTCTCCGTAAGACTCCGCACTTGACTGGTGGCACCACCTGCACCCACCTCCCCTCCATTAGGTACAAACAAGTGTCAGTCACACTGGAGGATTAAACAAACAAACAAAATATATATATACACATGTATGTATCTATATATATATATATATATATATATATGTATATATATATATAAAGTCTGGCTATAGTACAAATGAACGAGACAATAAAAAGTGGGTTGAGATTCTCTGGCATAGGGAATATTTGTCCTAACCGTAATAAAAGAAAAATGCCAGGGCTTGAATGACAATGGGAGAGCCCATAGTACAGGTGGATGCCGAAGGTGGCGCCACCAGTAGCAGCAAGTAGATATAGGAGGTGAATACATCGAGGACAATGGTTGGTAGGTAATGAACAGAAGAAGAAGAATAATACAATGAGCCAACCAGTCCTCACCTTAGCCTAGTAATGCGGAGGGCCAGGCCAGGTATCAACAAGTATAATTTATTGATGACTGGGATATAATTAGTTTGACTCTGCCGGGATTTGAACCCCTGATTTTCCACATGCGAATCCATAGCTCTTACAGATGTAGGGACCAGACGGGATGGCCGAATGAGTTAGAGCGTCCGTCTCCCATGCTGGTAGATCGTGGGGTCGTGGGTTCGAGTCCCGGTCGAGTCAAACCAATGACTTTAAAATTGATACTTGTCGCTTCCTAGCCAGGCGCTCGGCATTATTAGGATAGGGCAAGGACTGGTGTGCTCAGTGTCAGGATAATGTGACTGAGTGGGATACCAGGTCATGGTGCCGGTGGCCTGGTTTCCCAGTGGGACAGCACTATAAAGTCGCCATGAGTGCGCACTGTCACAAGTCGGTACCCGTCCTGATATGACCTTAGATGTTGCTAGGACGTAAAACAACAACAAACAAACAAACTTACAGATGTAGGCGCTGCGTCTGGGCTTGTGACAGAGGGCACTCTTGGTGCCTTTAAAGTGTTGCCCCACTGGGACACTGGGTAATGGTACCATGACCTGGTATCACTCTCAGTCACAGTATCCTGATATTGAGCAAGCCGGTCAATTTTCTCTATCATATAATATATATTTTGCATTAAAGAGACCAGATACGCATATACATAATATATATGTATAATATATATATATATAATATATATAATATATGTATATCAATCATGCTCATTTGTGTGCTCTGTACACCTCCACAAATCGACCACTCCCCTATATCGATCACTTTATTTGGGTCCCAACGATACCATTGTAACCATATTCTACCTCCTTAAACCTCCCACCTCCCTAAATGGACACTTAAAGTCACTCCCAAGGTCGGTCGATTTAGAGAGGTTTTACTGTATATATAATAAGTCTTACTGGCTAGCGAGTGGCCCCCCGCGCAGGGGGCCGGCGAGGTGCATGCCAGATCCCCCCCTAACCCCTTCCCCCCACTCCCGCCTCAGGTGTAACACTACAACTGGCCAGCATTGAAAACAAGCCTGGGTACCCGGGCTTATATGCTATGGACAGTATAAATACAGCCTCAATAAAAAATAAAAAATTTAAAACATTCATCGTGGTGTCAGTCGCAATGTGACAAAGACTGCTTTCATTACTTAAGAACTGGTCTCCCATTTTATTTTGTGCAGCTGTACATTTCATCAAAACATTTCTATTACTGCTACCAATATTGTTGCCTACCATTGTTGGACTAGAATATCAAAGGTGAACTGGAATGAGATATACCAATTGTTTACAACTTATATTTATAATAATAATAATAATATATATATTTCCACCTGATTAATGTACACACAAGTTGATATTTATATCAGTAATTTTTTCACATGAAAAAGGAGAAAGCAGAAGTACAATACTTATGAGGTGCTTTCCCCATTTAAAAAATAACACAGATACATTGCTTATACCATAGAAATAATAAATAAAAAGATAAAAGTTAAAAGCATATCAACATTACCCTCAATACTGTAAATTACATCTCAATATTTATGTACTAGACTACTATGTGTTTTCCCTCTGATAAAGCTTAAATATTTTCTTTTTATACATTCGTTGCAACATAAATATTTTTTGAACATTTAATATTATCATCAAGTGAATTCCATATTTTTATGCCACATATAGATATACATTGAGACTTTAAACTTGTTCTTGCAAAGACTTGTCTTAGGTTGTTACTCTGACTTGTGTCATGGCTACTATCTGAACTTATTTTGAATAAATACTGTACATTTTTTGCCAGTAGCCCTTTGTGTGCATTGTACATTATCATACTAGATTTGATCTTAACCAAGTCTATTAATTTTAATACATGAAGATCAAAGAACAGTTTATTAGTGTGCTCTCGATATCCAATGTTGCACACAATTCTCACTGCTTTCTTCTGTCGCGAATAAATACACTCCATATTTGTTTGATATGCATTTCCCCATACTTCACAACAATACGATACATAAGGCAGAAATAATTAATAATACAATGAATAATATTTCCCCTGCGTAATCAACTAATGTATCAACATTACTGAAATTGTTAAAGTTGCATAGTGGGGTGGTTTTGTGTTGGAATCATTCATTGTTCATAGATAAATGTCTTAGCGTGGTCCTTAGAAGCTACCTGGACCAGACGGGATTGCCGAATGAGTTAGAGCGTCTGTCTCCCGTGCTGGTAGATCGTGGAGTCGTGGGTTCGAACCCTGGTCGAGTCAAACCAATGACTTAAAAATTGATACTTGTTGCTTCCTAGCCAGGCGCTCGGCATTATTAGGATAGGGCAAGGACTGGTTAGCTCAGTGTCAGGATAATGTGACTGAGTTGGATACCAGGTCATGGTGCCGACGGCCTGGTTTCCCAGTGGAACAGCACTATAAAGTCACCATGAGTGCGCACTGTCACAAGTCGGTACCCGACCTGATATTACCTTAGATGTTGCTAGGACGTAAAACAACAACAAACAAACAAACAAATAGAAGCTACCTTACTTTGAAGTAACTTTGATTCAAAATGGCTAAAGTAGGAAATATTTTAAATGTGAAGAAATCAAATTAATGTTGGCATGCTTGTCAAATCTCTGCCCCTATAGACTTCTGCTGTAATAGGTCAAATCTCTGCCCCTATAGACTTCTGCTGTAACAGGTCAAATCTCTGCCCCTATAGACTTCTGCTGCAACAGGTCAAATCTCTGCCCCTATAGGCTTCTGCTGTAACAGGTCAAATCTCTGCCCCTATAGACTTCTGCTGTAACAGGTCAAATCTCTGCCCCTATAGACTTCTGCTGTAACAGGTCAAATCTCTGCCCCTATAGACTTCTGCTGTAAACTGGTCAAATCTCTGCCCCTATAGACTTCTGCTGTAACAGGTCAAATCTCTGCCCCTATAGACTTCTGCTGTAACAGGTCAAATCTCTGCCCCTATATACTTCTGCTGTAAACTGGTAAAATCTCTGCCCCTATAGACTTCTGCTGTAAACTGGTAAAATCTCTGCCCCTATAGATTTCTGCTGTAAACTGGTAAAATCTCTGCCCCTATAGACTTCTGCTGTAAACTGGTCAAATCTCTGCCCCTATAGACTTCTGCTGTAACAGGTCAAATCTCTGCCCCTACCTTCTGTTGTAACCAGGTTCTATTAAATTGACTTAGTATTCCCTTCTATTAAGCCACAAATAAAGGCTTAATAAGTGCATCAGCATATCAGTTAACTATCTAGAATCAAATTTAGATAATAATATTAGTTTTGAGGATATGTTGCTTTCGTCTCAGTATGCAGCTTTTCGCCGTGAAAATGGCCAATTCTGCCTACACAGGGTAAAGAAACCACCAATCAATCAATCAATCAAGCGATTATGCAGCTTTAATCCTGTTTTCTTTCTGTGCGGTGGCCACACCCATATACCCCCTATGCACCCCCCCCCCACCCCACTTGTTTGTGTGAGACATGGGAAAGCAGTGCTAACGCCCCAGGGATACATTGTATATAACAGTTGGCGTACAGTGCTTAGAGCCCCTCACAGGTGGCGCCAGTGTGGCCAATACTGTACTACACAGGGTCAGTTAGATAGGATACAGTGAATATACTATTACATAGAGAACTGAAGCAAGATAATGTCCTTGTTTATATTCACATAATAAATTATAGAGCACATATATATATATATATATATATATATGAGACAGTCTCAAAAGGTGCTAAGCAATATGGGACAACACTTTGTCCATTGTAGCGATCAACATACTATTTGCTTATGCATTTGCTCAGGATAAACTGATTTATTTTTACATGGTGTTTCTTAATCCCAATACAATACATATTGATTTGAAGCAAATGTCCTTGTGTTTCCAGTGTAACCGTTTCTGTGCTGTTTTGTGTCAATCGTTACAATGGTATGCAAAAGAGAAGAGTTATCACCTTTTGAAACAGGCTCATATATATATAATCTATGTGTATTCCTATTGGGCATGACAGGTCACGGTGGCCGGAATGGTAGAGTGCATGCACCCATGGAGAAGATCGAGTCAAACTAATGACTTACAAACTGAATACTTATCACTTCCTAGCTTGGCATTCAGCATTAATAGGATATAACAAGGATTGGGTGGAATATCAGGGCATGGTGCTGGCGGCCTGATTTCCAAGTGGGGCAGGACTATTAAGTCGCCAAGGTGTGCGCACTGTCACAAGTCGGTATGATGAAAGTTGCATAGTCCGATGGTTTTGAATTTCTGAATTTTCTGAGATAAATATATTAGATTGATCCATAGTATCTACTTTACATTAGTTCAAAGTTACTTTTATTTTAAATGGTAAAACTTTTGATATATTTTGTGTGTAAACATGGAAAATTAGTTTTGGCAAGCGTGCCAAAACTCTGACACCATATACTTCTGCAGTAACAGGTCCTGTTAAATTGACTCAGTATTGCCTTCTACGCAGAAACAAATGCTTAATAAGTGCATCAGTATCTAAGTTAGATATGTAAAATCACATCTAGATGATTGGTTTGGTTTTGAAAATTTGATATTTCATCGGACTATGCAGCTTTATGATTAAGATTGATTTATTTCGACATGATCATTCTACATACTAGCTGATATTCATGTATCATGCATCATTTATGAAATGTTTTGTATGAACATGGAGAAGGCAGAAGCACAATACTTATGAGGCGCTTTCCACAGTTAAAAATAACACCTATACATTGCTAATAAAATTAAAATAATACATTTTAAAATTGAAAGTAGAAGGTATACTGTAAATGACATGTCATTGTTTATATGCCATCCTGATATGCCCTTAGATGTTGCCAGGACGTAAAACCCCAACAACCAGCTAACCTGAGGGGCATACATCCATCCCAACGCTAGTAAACCCACCCACAGGTTAATGCACTTAATACAGAAGTTTAACTGCCCCGATAAGACTGTCGGCTGGTTACTGAATGATGCTCACCTCTGACTAGGCTGACATGGTGCAATTGTCTGGCGCCAACCAGGCTGTTGTAGTAAGCGAGTGGGAGCTGAAGGGATGGCCAGTTCGGCAAGAGCTCTGGCTTCTGGTTTGTAGGTTCGAAATTAGGTCTCGTCAAACGAATGACTTACAAAATTGATACTTGTCGCTATCTAGCCTGGAGTTCAGCATTACTAGGGTAGGACAAGGACTGGTTGGCTCAGTATCAGGATAATGTAGCCGACTGAGTGGGAAATTAGATCATCTTGCTGGCAGCCCAGTCTCCCAGTTAGGCAGCACTGTAAAGTTCCCATAAATGTAGACCTAGACAGGCACCTCAGCTATTACACCTAAAACACAATCAAAAAAGCAAATTAAACCATAAGATGTGGCTCCTCTCAAAAGTAAGGTACTTCATGACAGAGAACATGTCAATTAACATCTATAAAGGCATGATCCTCCCATACTTCAACTATGGGGACGTAATATACATTTCCTGTCTACCATTCGCTATTTCGCTATTTCGAAACACAAGCTCCCTAAACAAGCTACAAGTACTCCAAAATAGAGACCTTAAAATATGCCTTCAAGTACAGAGAAGGTACCCAACAGCAGACCTACCCCCTTTAAATGCAATGCAACACTATTAGCAATCAGGAGGGAACTCCACCTTAAATTACTTTCTCACCACTACACAACACAGCCAGATCACACCATGACTGCACCAAGAAATACCCGTAACATGGACGCCCCTGTCCTAAAGGAAGTCATAAGCAACGCAAAAATCCATGAAAGGAGTACATTTGCTATGGCCGCGCAAGCCTGGAACAAACAACCCCCAATAGCGAGATCGATAAAAGATCTTAATAAATACAAACGATTTCTAAAAGAACAAATGGTAAGAGACATGCAGAATTAGCATCAAAACTAGCATTAACAAAAAATATATATATACATATCAAACCAGCTTCATAGCTGTCCAGCGATGAAAAGAAGCACCCTCGAAGGAGATTAATCGCTATGGGCAGAATAAATAATGTATCAATAAATATAAATAAAAATGTGCACTGTCATAGGTCAGTACCCATTATGACATATGGCCATATAATGTTGCCAAGCATAAAACTTCAACAAATAAGCAAAGTACAGAATAAGCTATATAAGTATTATAAAGTTATATAAGTAATTTAAAGTTATATAAGTATTATAAAGTTGGCTACGAATTATAGGAGCCAAAAAGAGGTCAGCAAGACGAGGAGTGGTGGAAGCCTACTTTTATTTCCGAAGGCCGATTGGCCGAGCAATAAACAGCCCTACCTACAGAAAAAGTTTTAAATTCGATGCTAATGTGATACTGACGCGCTCTGGTTGGCATCTGCCTAAGCAGTGGTGGCACCAGCTGCGTGCAGCGGGAACCGGCCCGCACCAAATAGCACAATAAATAATACATGATAATAAATAGCAAGCAATTAAATACAAATTTCCATAAAACCGTATAGAATAGCTGTTCCGCCGCTTTATGTGGAATATAAGCATTATATGTATATATACAGATTGGGGGTGCTGCCTTTTACTATTTATTTATTATTATTTACTTATTTATTCGCTGCTATGATATACAATTTGCTGCTCAAGGTCTGCTGGCACCACCGTCACTTCCGCTGCTGAGCCGGCCTAAATCGCCATTCGCCTGAACCATTTTAGCTTTATATGATGTATGGTAGGGCTTTTCCGTCCGGCTATAAGCCCTGAACAAATAAATGAGGGTTCCATCACACTAGTCATCTGATTTTTTTCCCTTGATTGACACACTTTGCAGCAAGTCAAATGTATACACAGATAATAAATAATATATCACATAACAGCTAGAACATGACTCGGGACTACGTAGCGTCGAATCGGTTCAGTTACAAGCCGGCATTTCTCGATATCTGGAGTGGTCAATATGGCAGGTCCCATTAGGCTGATCAGCTGGCCAGCCGAATACAACGACTGGCACGTGGCCCAGTCACGTGACTTGCATGAACTCTTGTACTTACATTGATTAACGCCAATGTTAGAATGACATGACAATGACTCCTCAGAGGCGCCCTTTTTATTTGTGTGTTATAGGATTTCCTTTGTCCCGCCTTACGCATTGGGCCAATCGGTGTCCTTTGTGGCGGAGTGGTTAGAGTGTCTGACGTTTTTCTAGGTCGGAATCCTAATCTGAAGGTCAGTTGTTTGATTCCCTGTGCCCCCACCTCTGCCTATTTGGATTTCCACCGCTGTGTATAAATTACAGCGTCATCAAAGGCCAGTTGCTCTCATACCATGTCTATGTGGTGTGGGAGGTTAAAAATCCCTTGGGTCGGTAAAAGTGTAGGCTTGGGCTTTCTATCGACAAACTGTTTAATGGTGAAAAGAAGCCTATTCAGGCTTATCCAGGATAGGCAGTATAAATCTTCAACAACAGCTTCCTATGCGGAAGGTCAAGAGTTTGAGTCAAACCAATGATATACAAAATTGATACTTGTAGCTACCTAGCCAAGTGCTCAGCATTACTCGGGTAAGGCAAGGACTTCTTAGCTCAGTATCAGGATAATGTGACTGAGTGGGATATCGGGTCATGCTGCTGGGTGCCTAATCTCCCAGTGGGGCAGCACTATAAAATCGCCTTGAGTGCGCCCTGTCACAAGTCGGTATCCGTCCTGATATGACCATATATGTTGCTAGGACAAAAACCCAAACCCTCCTCGCTATGCTTGTTTTTCTTACAAATGTGTTGTGCTTTTAGGTGCTAGCAACAAATAAGGTCATATCAGAAAGTGTGCACTTATTGTATCTTTATAGTGCTGCCTCACCAGGAAGACTATAGAACACATCACCCATCATCATCATCATGCTGTCGGTCGCGATGCGACAAAGACTGCTTTCATTGCTTGACTGCCACTCTCCATTTAGCTCTCTGCTGTGAGAGTTGCATCCATGAGTTGGTCTTAATTTCTCTCAGCTTCAGGTTTCTCTTGATGGTATCCTTGAACTGGATATGAGGGCGCCCTCTCTTTCTGTAACCAGAAGACAGTTGAGAATAGAGGATCTGCTTTGGTTGCCTGTCTCATGACATCCTCATGACGTGTCCAGTCCACCGGAGATTCTTTTTGATCAGAAGATCTTCCATAGAGAGCAGCCACATCCATTTGAGTATTTCCTTATTTGTCACTTTGTCCTTCCAGGTTAGCCTCATGATTGAATGCAGATGTCACATCATGAAGGCATGCATCTTTTTCACCTGTCATCTGTACACTGTCCAGGCCTCGGCTCCGTATAGTAAGGTGGATAGCATGATTGTACGTTAGATCTTGGCTTTGACCCGAATGGACACATGGTGGTTGTTCCAGAGTCTCTGGTGTAGTCAGCCAAAAGATGCGCTAGGTGACCCAATATCCCACTCAGTCACATTATCCTGATGCTGAGCATGCCAATACTTGCCATCTATTAATGGCGAGTGGCAGGCGAGGTAGCTACAAGTATCAATTTTGCAAGTCATTGTTTTGACTCAGTTGGTATTTAACAAACCAAGACGTGTCCAGACCCATCCTGACAGGAGCCTCGATGTTGCCAGGACATTAAACTCCAACAAACAAACAAAGCTGAACACTTTAACCATACCATGTCTAAGCCTGTCTGAATATAACAATGATGGTTGTATCAATTCACTCAGCATCTAACCCCCATTGATGAAATGTGATGCCAGTTTTTTGAGCGAATGTGTCCCTCACTGGGTAGCATCGGTAGCCCTTAAAGCTGCATAGTCCGATGGGTTTGAGTTTCTCCCTTCTTTGGAGATACATATACAGTATAACCCCGTTAAACCAAACTTGAAGGGACCATAGAAATTTGTTTGGATTAACCGATCATTGGTTTAACGGATCTTTGGCTTTGGCTTTGACTTTGAGTAACCTTACATTGCGCATGTAATATACAATGTATGTGGACGCTTTGATTGTTTTTTATGTATATATATACAGTATAACCCCGTTAAACCAACCTCGGTTAAACCAAACGATCGGTTAATCCAAACAAATGTCTAGGGTCCCTTCAAAATACTACCATTTATCCTATACAAAAAAGTTGGTGGGGTCTCAGATGATCTTATAACCACATGAAAGTTTGGTTTAAGTGTACTGGAAGTGGCTTGGGGGCCTGCAATTCTGTTTGGATTAACCGATAATTTGGATTAAATGACTTTGGTTTAACCGCCGAAAAAAGTTTGAATTAATTGATCGTTTGGTTTAACCGAGCTTAGTTTAACGGGTTTGAACTGTATTTAATTGATCATTCATATCTACCTTACTTCTTGTATCTACCTTACTTCAGTTCTCAGTACCGTTTAGGCCAAATAAAAAAAAAAACGGTGATGGTCCCCGCCCGTGCCGCAAAAATCGCCTGCCCCCGGTTTAAAACCACAAAATTTGTAATGTTCAAAATGTGTCGGGCTAGCAGCAATGCAACTTTCGTAAGCATGACATTGAAACTTCTAGAACCGTATGATATAATACATTTCGAAAAGAGAATACAGTGTTTATTGTTTGACTGACAATAATGTGATGTCTACATGAATGATATGTCATCCTTTTATCAGTTTACGTGGGTCCAATATTTAGTTTTTAAATACTCAGGGGAAAAAAGAATAAATACAAATAAAAACCGCCTGTCTGAGCTTGATTTGTGTGTATTATAATGGATTATAATAATGTAAATAACAAAGCTTAATCCAACGTTTAATTATAATATTGTATTGTATTATTGTGCTATCGATATCGTATATACTCGGAGTCGCGGGCCCACCCTGATTGGTGCGCGCGAATGGGGCGCCACCTGCGTGCTTCGGAAAATAACCAAAACTGTCTCACTTCGATTACAATTTTCAAACGGACGATAATCTATAAACTAAATAATTTGGTCCTATTATAAATTAGTAACTTTGGATATATTTTTGGTGAAACCATACATATTTAATATTGACACACATGTCAGATTCGGGACTCCATACACGTTCGAACAAGAGTAACAACTTCTTTTAAATTGACTTAATATATTTTCGTTTATGCGCAAACGAACCCTTCAAATGTGCATCATCATCATCATCATGCTGTCGGTCACGATGCGACAAAGACTGCTTTCATTACTTGACTGCCGCTACATTTCATGAAAGCTGCCTGCAAAAGGGTTGAAGCGCTGCTGGCTTTTGCAAGTTACCAGCGGCACTCTCTCTGGGAGCAAATAGAGGTTTCACACCGGCAAGAACATGTCAAGACAGGCGCAAAACTATTTGTCCCTGCAGTGGCTGGTCTGGATGTTGGGAGTTCCATACATCAACCGCCCTTAATGCTGCCACAGTGACATGGTTTTCTGTTTAGGGTTTGCTCCCTTCGCCTTCGGTTCTGTCAAGAACCTGTACCACAAGGCAGTGGTTTACAACTCTGCAGGGCAGGGGCGTCAAACTCCCTGAGGTATTGCTATACCGGCAATACCTGCATACCATACATATTTAATATTGACACACATGTCAGATTCGGGACTCCACACATGTTCGAACAGGAGTAACAACTTCTTTTAAATTGACTTAATATATTTTCTTTTTATGCGCAAACATCCCCTTCAAATGTGCATCAGTATCTAGTTTATTTGTTGAAGTTTTACATCCTGGCAACATTTAAGGACATCATAATGGGTACTGACTGCACATTCATGGCAACTTTTATAGTGCTGCCCCACTGGGAGACAACGTTGCTGTCACTATATTCCGATATTCCACACCATCACATTTTCCTGATGATGTGCCAACCTGTCCTTGCTCTGTCCTATTAATGCTGAACGCCAGGCTAGGTAATGACATGTAACTCTAAAGGTAATTAATTTGACTCGATCTGGTCATGGCACCAATGTGATGGCCCACGGTCTTCCCCCCACACCGTCACACACTCACGGAAGAACGCCAAGATTCAGTATCAGTACGCTTCAAGCTGGTTTATTACAAAACCTCTCTGCTCTCCGTGGCGTCAACAGTCACCTCTCGCCCCCTACCTCGCCAGGTCCCATGTGCCTCTATTGGTGGGTGGGGTGTGTGATAGCCACATGCAGTAGAGGGCAACCCAGTCGGGGTCTGCCCAGTGGCTAGCCTGCCACCACCTAGCGCAGTTCAGTGTAACTGCGTAGGTGTGTGGCGTAGTCTCTGCCGCCACCGCATGATAGTGGGGCTCATGTACACACTACTATACTATCTAGGTTGACTGTTGTATCAAATCTAGGACAATGTTTTGGTTTAGCAAATCTGATGCTTTGATCGGACTATGCCTCTTTAAGTAATCACTGAGTTGAATGTAATGACTCTGGTAAATGTTCAATCATATTCAAGAGAATGCACTTAAATTCGACACCATTCCAATATGGGCTTCGTGTACTCTATTTGGTTCAAATAGAGGACAATTACGTATCCCTTCCCAACTAGCAACATTTTTTGCGGGTTTTTTTCTGCGTCTTTCAGTACATTCACTGTGACTTTTTGGTTGGTTTGTTTTACGTCCCAGCAACATCTAAGGTCATATAAGGATGAGTACTGCCATATGTTGGTTGGTTGTTGGACTTTTACGTCCTGGCACAATATAAGGTCATATTAGAATGGGTACCGACTTGTGACGGTGCTTGCTCACGGCGACTTTATAGTGCTGCCCCACTGGGATACCAGGCTGCTGGGACCATGAGCCGATATTCCACACTGTCAAAGTATCCTGATACTGAGCCAACCAGTTGTTGCCTTATCCTAATAATGCCGAGCGCCTGGTTAGGAAGTGACAAGTATAATTGTTAAGTCATTGGTTTGACTCGCCCAAGGTTTAGACCCACAAATCAATGGGTTCGGATCCCTCGATCTCCCAAAACAGGAGACGGATGCTCAACTCATTCAGCGGCCAGCTAAATACTACCATTTATCATACAAAAAGTTTCAGATGACCTTATAACCACATGAAAGTTTGGTTTAACTGTTCCAGAAGTGGCCTGGGGCCCTACAATTTTTTTTGGATTCACCGATAATTTTGATTAAGCGACTTTGGTTTAACCAACTTTTTTATATGATAAATGGTAGTATTTTGCTGGGCCGACAAAAAAAGTTTGGATTAACCGATCGTTTGGTTTAACCAAGCTTGGTTTAATGGGGTTGTACTCTATACAGATTTTCACAAATCTACAAAACATACATTCTTTTTCATAACCCTCCTACCACCTCTTCTCCATATAAAGTGCACAATCAAAATGTAGCTATTTTACAATAATTAGGAAAAACGCGAACACAGCAAGTTATAGTTATGCCTTTTTAATTAAGGTAAAGGTCTTCAATGTCAGAGTATAGACAATGTCAGCTCACAAATGCTTTAAACAAGGCTTAGAGATGCTATAACCCTATTACCCTCTCTTAACATTGTGGGGTGGGTGGGAGGCAATTTAAGTTAGTTAGTGTCTCCAGGCTCCTCCGGTCGTAGTGACCAAACCCCGTGGTGACATCGCCTTATATAGCGAATGTCTTCTTCCCGAGAGGGGGTGCATCAGCCAGTTCAACGCCTGCTGCATGATACGTCATCAGATTTTGTTTACCTGACTGCCGGCGAGGTTCAGAAACACCTGCTAGTCAGTGTTACAGTTAATCTAACTAGTACTACAAAATTCTGCTAATCGGAAACACGATCAGACGTCCTTAATACTGGCACGCCGCTACGCTGTATTCGCGTTCCCAATTACCTGTAATGCCAAAGCATTACAAACTATGTGCCCAACATTTTTATAATTTTTAGAAAGCATGCAATGGTTAATGCCTCCCACCAATGTATGGTTTGTAGTCTTGTGAAAATATTAATAATTGTGATCGCACCCCTTAGTAAATCAGTGCATGTAGCTATCAAATTACCTTTGTGCCCTCGATCAGTACAGCTAGTAGTACTATTGAACTAAGCATTGGATACCTAATGCAATTAGGGTAATGGGGTTAATATGGCTAATCGGTCAATTTGGAAGTGCACCCTGGAGCTGAGCTGATATAATTCAAGTGATTGCTCATGGCAGCATTAACATTTAATAAGACATTTCCTATTGTTGAGTCTGCTAGAAGAGAACGCTTTTTAGCTTAATACATTATTTAATTATTACAGCTCTATATCCTAGCAAGGATAATGCATATATCATAATGGGTACTAACTTGTGACAGTGGGCAGTCATAACAAATTTATACTGCGTATATACTTGTACATATACGGGTGGAGGGTGCAGCCTGGCTGGGAGCCGTTGTGGGCTCCCAGTAGAGTTAGGTCTGATCCGCCAGGTTAACGTTGTCTTCGGTTCGGGCAGGAGAGCTGAGATGCCCTAGTCGGCGCCACCATCGGAATCCGCAGCAGGTTCTCATTCAATCCGCCGGAGGGTGTTGGGATTCCCTTCCTCTCTGGCCCTGGCTTGGCTCATCAATGCCCACCCGACCAGCACCATAGCCACTTATCGGTGCATGCTCGCCTTGGTCTCTTTTTTTTTTTTTTCTTCTTCTTCGTTTATTTCGGTTATTTCTAATTGATCAGTAGGGCAGGATTGCCCAGCCAGTTTCCTATGCATTTGATTGGTAATTGATATGTACACGAATGAGATATATTGCATAGATGATAATTGAAGGTGGATCATAGATATATATATACTGTTGATGTAATAAATGATCATATCAGCCAGTCTACCATTGTTGCGTGTCCTTACAGTATATCTACACTGACAGACCAGGCCACCGGCACCATGACCCGATATCCCCCTCATTCACGTTATCCCTATACTGAGCAAACCAGTACTTACCCAATCCTGTTAATGCTGAGTGTCAGGATAGCTAGCGACAGGTATCAAATTGGTGAGTCATTGGCTTGACTCGAACTGTGTTTGACCCCACGACCTTCCACACAGGGAACCAGCGAGCACTCTTCCCGATTTGGGCATTGCGTCCACTGGTAAATATGATCAAATAATACATAATATAACAAGAGCCACATTAGTTAACACATAGTAATAGACTAATTTGCTTGCAACCTCATGAATAGGCATTTTACAATTCCCTCCAAGCATTGATCAGATGGCCTTTTAAGTTATAGTCTCCGTAATGATTTGGTTAATCCGAATTAGTAAGTTTGATTGAATTGAATTATTGCGGCTATGGCACACATGACGAGGAGGCATGAGTGGGATAACATGTCTTTATTCCGGGCAGCCCGGGGGGCATTACATGAATGGTTTTATGGTGTTGCGGACATCCGAGAGCTGCAATGAATCAGTGTCATGTGGTGATCAGAGTGGGGGATGAGAATGGCATGAATGAGGTGCGACAGATGAGCAAGGTGAGGCGAGGTGAGGAGATGTCAACCAGCAGGTAGCAGTAGTTGAGTAAAGTAATATATTGTATAATAACAGTTGATGGTTAATTAATACATTGAGTAGAGGTCAGTGATGGGTGATGCGGAGTGACCAGCATAGAGGCGTGAGTAGTGGTTATGAGCAGGGGAGGTTGTGATTGGCCGGAGGAGCCATGAGTGAGTTGGGGGGTGATGGAGGACTGGTAGGAGTAGGTGGCCGTGTGTGTGTGTGTTATGTTCAACCCCCCGCCCCACCACCTGGCGATGGGGGAGGGGGATGTGTTTTGCTTCGCAGCCCCGCGTGCCCCGCAATGACCCCGAATGAGCACTCGCTCATTTCCCACAATTATTTATTAGCACCGAGGCAATGGTGTTCTAGACATTTAATATATGCAGACAAATGGTTTAATTAACATGATGGACTACATGTAGTCTCTTGGATCAATATAGGGATATGATAATACCATCAGCATAAGCCCTTTTGTTTATTGTTGTTTTACATCCCTAGCAACATCTAAGGTCATATCAGGACGGGTACCGACTTGTGACAGTGCGCACTCATGACGATTTTAAGGGCTGTCCCACTGGGAAACCAGGCCACCAGCACAATGACCTGATATCCCACTCAGTCACATTATCATGAAACTCAGCCAATCAATCCCTGCCCTATCCTGTTAATGCCGAGCACCTGGCTAGGAAGCGACAAGTATACATTTTTAAGTCATTAACTTGACTCGACAAGGGCTTGACTCCACAACCCCACGATCTACCAGCACGAGAGACGGACGCTCTAACTCATTGGGCCTTCCCATCTGCTCGCCATCAGCTTAAGCAAAATTAGAAGAGTTAAGCTAAGATTCCTTAGACGCGGTATGCAGCATGCGGCATGCAAATGTTGTATATGCGCCATAGATATATGCCAACCCCCAACATTTGTTGCCGTTTTTCCTACAAATTTGTGAAGGAACAGTATTGTTTTCTATGGCAAATGCAACAGTATTCGCATTCGCATGCCACACCGATCGGTCCATGGGTCGATACATTTGCCGCATTCGCATTAGCATTCGCATTCGCATTCGCATTCGCATTCGCATTCAGACGTATGGAAGCACCACTATTCATTTGCATGCTTTTCGAATTTTATTTTATTTAATTTTTTGTTGTTGGTAAATATGTTTATTCTGCTGAATAAGTCTTTTGTCAGGGCCGCGGCACTGGTCTTCCAGCCATTTTTCAATTCAGTGTTATTTACACAAAAGGTATATAGAATAAGGTGTACAATACCTGTTGAATAGACAATTTGCACCATGTAACACAATGAAATTCTGAAACCCAAAAGTTCCATAACAATATGGTACAGTAGTGTCATATAACTAGATCAATATTAGTCAGATCAATGTGAGTATTTACATAGTATTTAGAATGTAAGCAGAATTTATCTTCTGTATTCTGTATTTGCATTCTGTATTTGCATTCGCATTCACATGCCGCATACCGTGTATAAGGAATCTTAGCTTAACGCAACATGCTGCTTGAGGTACCAAGGATTCACCTATACACAATGGTAGTATTGGTCTGTTGCACTACAATCAACTAATTTGAGCAATGTTTATCGATTACAAGTGATCCACTAAGTTGTGTTCTCTCTGGCAGAGTAGTTAGAGTATCTGATTTTTTTACTAGATCAGACTCCTAATCTGAAGGTTGGTGGTTCGATTTCCCATGCCCCCCACCTCTGCCAATTTGGATTTCCACTGCTGTGTATAACTTACAAAGTCACCAAAGGCTGGTTGCTCTCATACCTTGTCTGTGTGGTGTGGGCGGTTAAAAATCCCTTGGGTTGGTAAAAGTGTAGGCTCAGGGTTTCTATCGACAAACTGTCTAATGGTGAAAAAAGTCTATTCAGACTTATCCATGAGAGGCAGTATAAATCTTTAAGGGGTGAATGGTGGTGCAGTTGAGGTGGATGAAGTGGTGTGGTGGCAGTGGAGGCATTTACCTGGTTGGAGTGCTTCATTCATTGCAAACAAATGACGAGGAAGTCCGTGCCAAGAACCAATGGTCTTGTGGTTGGTTGTTGGGAGTTTTACGTCCTGGCAACATCTAAGGTCATATCAAGACAACAGACTTCTGGTTTTAGTTACAAACACAGTTCAACTGCGGAATGCGAAGTACTACTCAAAATTACAGAGAACACAAGTCGAACAGAGGTCCATGGAGAGAGAGAGAGAGCCAGAGAGCGTGAAAGAGATATGTAGCAAGACAGACAGATATATAAAGATTAATAGATCTACAGAGTGACCGAGCGATAGAAAGAGAGAGATATCGAGATAGATGGAGATGCAGGGGCAGCCATAGACAGACATACATACTATAAAGACTTTCATAAACAGAAATATACAGTATCAGATAGACATATTTTAGAGTGAGCAATAGAGAATGTGCCAAAGAGACAGACAGACAGGGAAAGAGATACAGAGAGATATAGAGAGACATATATACAGACAGAGAGAGATATACAGAGATAGAGATACATACAGAGATATACAGAGACAGACAAAGACAGACAGAGAGACAGAGAGAGACATACAGAGACAGACAGAGACAGAGAGAGACAGATAGAGACCGATAGAGACACGTAGCCACAGAGAGAGACATATATATACATAGAGAGACAGAGAGAGACAGAGAGACACATAGAGAGACAGAGAGAGACTGAGACAGAAAGAGACCGAGAGAGACCGAGATAAGCAGATATATATACAGAGAGAGGCAGAGACAGTGAGATACAACGAGAGAGCGAAACAGAGAGAGATATACAAAGAGACTGACAGAGAGAAACAGAGACTGAGAGAGAGACAGAGAGAGACATAGACAGAGAGACAGAGACCGAGAGAGACTGAGATAAGCAGAGATATACAGAGAGTGACAGAGACAGCGAGATACAATGAGAGAGCGAAACAGAGAGAAATATACAAAGAGACTGCCAGAGAGATACAGAAAGAGAAACAACGAGAGACTGATACAAAGAAAGAGAGAGCGCGAGAGACAGAGAGCGGGTAGGGAGGCGGTGGAGACAGGGACAAACATGGGGATTAACTACATTAGGCTACCCCGTCCGGATATGACCTTATATGTTGCTAGCACGTAAATCAACAACACACAAACAAACATTAGGCTAGCATGCTGATGAAGTAATTATAGTGGACTGGGAGTCTGCAGTTAAGTACTGCACAAAGGAAGTTATATGGATGCTGTAAGAGACTGAAGCTGCGACCCACCAGGTCAATAATCAGGTACCTTGTCAGGCGAGGCAGAGTCAGAAACAATCCAAAATTCTCATTACAATAACAGATTTTTTACCTAATTATAATTCTGACTACTTCCACTTATGTTGTGATAACATGATTATGGAGCAATGACCAAAAAAGTAGGAATGTCAAAAAGTAAATTGTGTAGTTCTGATTCCAATGTTTATCCCAATTTGTTATTTGTGGTTACATGGTTTTGCACCTGAACTCTTCATATAAACATTGAATAACTTGTACGTACAATTATCATGTGGAAATTAATATTTTACATTACCATTACCATTACCATTACCATTACTATTACCAGTATCACTACCAGTGCCATTAGCATTACCATTAGTATTACCAGTAGTATTACCATTAGTTTACCATTATTATTACCATTATTATTACCAGTAGTATTACCAGTAGTATTATCATTAGTATTACCATTAGTATTACCATTATTATTACCAGTAGTATTACAAGTAGTATTACCAGTAGTATTACCAGTAGTATTAACAGTAGTATTACCATTAGTATTACCATTAGTGTTACCATTAGTATTACCATTATTATTACCAGTAGTATTACCAGTAGTATTACCATTAGTATTACCATTAGTATTACCATTAGTATTACCAGTAGTATTACCAGTAGTATTACCATTAGTGTTACCAGTAGTATTACCAGTAGTATTACCAGTACTATTAACAGTAGTATTACCGGTAGTATTAACAGTAGTATTACCATTAATATTACCAGTAGTATTACCAGTAGGATTACCAGTAGTATTACCAGTAGTATTACCATTAGTATTACCATTACTATTACCAGTAGTATTACCAGTAGTATTACCATTAGTATTACCAGTAGTATTACCAGTAGTATTACCATTAGTATTACCATTAGTATTACCATTATTATTACCAGTAGTATTACCAGTAATATTACCAGTAGTATTTCCAGTAGTATTACCAGTAGTATTACCATTAGTATTACCATTAGTATTACCATTATTATTACCAGTAGTATTACAACTAGTATTACCAGTAGTATTACCATCATTATTATTCCCATTATTATTACCATTAATTATTACCCCTAGTATTACCATTAGTATTACTATGCTATTACCATTAGTATTACCATTATTACCATTACTGTTATTCCCGTTATTACCATTATTATTATGGCAACAACAGTTTCGCCATTTCAAACCGGTGACCAGCTGCATGAATGAATGAATGAATGATGGTCCCCAGGTGGATGGCTGATTATCAATCATTGCATGATTAACATTGATTAGGTAGGTACCTCAATGCGGCATAGTGCTGCAATGGCTCGCATTAATTATTGCTAGGTCAATTTGGCGACCACAAATTCAGGGTGAACTGAAGCGCGCCGACAATAACGAAGGTGTTTTTATCAGACGGCGACTCGCACCATCGACTCCTAACAGAAACAACTAACACCGGGCGGGTGGTCCAGCGCTCTGCCGCTCTGCTCAGCCCACCCTTACTCCCACCCCCATCCCCACCCCCGCTCACCCCGCTCTGGAGTGAAAATATGAACATTTGCACACCAACACCTAGATAAAGGATTCACCCGATACTTGTAGTACACGGGTGAAGACCAGCCTTATATAAAAACGGTCGAAAAATCGGGCTAATGAATTGAGTATTTATGAGAGCTTAATTTCACAATGTAAGAAGAAACATTTATTCTTTGTATATGTCTTCATGTTTAACCGCTACTTTTCAGTTGGAAAATATAATAAAACATATACTTTAATGCAATTTAAAAGTGAAATCGACGGTGTTCTCTGGCCGCCATCTTGTCTTTTTGCATTCTCTCCCATTTCCCCAACTCTGTGCTGATATAAGTAACCATTTGACACTGGTGCCCAGCATTCTACTTGTTGTTCCAGACTAACACTATTTTCGCTCGTATTTAGACTACGTTGTCCTTCACCCATGTACTGGAAGTATGGGGTGAAACTTTTATCTAACCAACACCATACTTCTAGTACTATCGAATTTTATTTTTCAACTGGCCTTGTTTGAATTTGTTAAGCCAACAGAATTGTTTCCTACAACACGTTTTTGGATGTTTGTTAAAATGATGGTATGGATGTTTGTTAAAATGATCTTATGGATGTCTGTTAACATGATCTTATAGATGAATGTTACAGAATATTTAATCACACAATTAAAGTTGTATAATGCGATAGGTCTTTCAGTTTTTGCTAATTTGTATGAGAGGAATATATCACATCGATTAATATAATCTACTCACATTAATCTGAACTGATATGACCTATCGTTCGTGGGAAATATTTGAATTGAAAGATTTTAAAGATAATTTCGGTAAGCACGCTGAAATTCCCCTGACAGAATTGTCCACTGCTCTCGCAACGTCACCTGACATTAATTTAAACGCGGCTAATACAAAAATATAACTATTGGATACTTAATTTCACACCGCCACCTATCGGTTCACCAGTGCATCAAACAAAATCACACAAACAAATAAAAATTTCAAAAAATATAAAAATACAATAGCGGGAGGGCATAATAAATAGCTTCTACTCAAAGCTTTTGGAAACTCAGAAAACAAAATTAAATAGTGGTGATACAGTACATTTGTTCGTCGGAACTGCATACTGTGTTTATACTTTACTTTGGTAGAGAGCGTGTATACAGATGAGAGGGACAACTCCCATACTACACCATGTAACAGATGCCGACTGTGGCGCTCCAAGTGGTGGTTGTTGAACAGTATATGACACAGCTGTCAAACTCAGGGCATTGTCAATGGTCGTGTGCAATCTAACTACAGAAAATTAAATATCTCTAAAACTACAACACCTAGAACAAACTGATTGGAATACACATAGGAAACATGTTTACCAACAAGATTATATTAAAGATATGGTTAGGGTTCTGGATTTCTATAATTTGGAAAAAACTGACGTTTTTCACTCGCGCAACTCAAGGCATTGTCAATGGCGGTGCAATCTTCTACAGAAAAGTAAATATCTCTAAAACTACACACTAGAAACAACGTTGGAACAATAGAAACATGTTTACCAAAGATTATATTAAATTGATAGGTTAGGTTCTGATTTCTTTAATTTTGAATAAAAAAAATGTTTTGCACTCACGTATGCAAATAAAGCTTGTTCAACACTAACCGCCAGGAACGCCACTGTAGCCTGTGTTACCGATTTTCGCGGGAGTTGTCTCTCTCATCTGTATACACGCTCTCTGCTTTGGTATAGAGCTTGCATATTATTTACATTCCAATATTGTTTTCATGAGGCCACGATAGCTACATATTCAAGTAGAATATGTCTCTTCGAGCACTAGTGTCCAATGACACCCAGTGTACCCGCGGAGGGGTGGGCGTTCAACTAGTTCGCAATAAACACCTTTTCTTTTTGTTAAACATATTAAACAAAATTGAAGTATATAAAATGAACAATTTGCATGAGTCAGCAACCGGGAGAGGTGACCGAATCAGTAGAGCGCGGGCCTCGCAAGTTTGGTTCCCAGTCGAGTCAAACCAATGACTTAGAAATTGATACCTGTCACTTCCTAGCCAGGTGCTCGGCATTAATAGGATAGGGCAAGGACTGGTTAGCTCTGTCAGGATAACGTGACCGAGTGGGATACCAGGTTACAGTGCTGGCAGCCTGATTTCCCAGTGGGGCAGCACTGTAACGGTGCCCTGAGGGCACACTGTCACAAGTCGGTACCCGTCCTGATGTGACCTTAGATGTTGCCAGGATATAAAACCCTCAACCAACCATCAGTTAAACCCAGTACCAGTTACTCAACCGAAGGGACGCCCACTAAGGGCGTAATCGATTAATCAACTCGGGTCACCCGAGTCACTTTTTGGCACATGCGCACATCGTACAGACTCGGGTCGAATAATCGAATACGCGTCTCCACGCTCGGGGTGGACAAATATGGTGGCTTAATCCAAAACCTATTTTTTTTAATAACCGATATAAATATAGCAAAATAGGATTTAAAGTATTTTATGATTGCATGGTTTAGTTTCATTAATCTGTGTTATTACCAACAAAAACTCATGTAGGACTTGTAGCTTTTATCCTGCAGGACGGTACCAGCACAAATGTGACGTCATCGCTCCTAGGCACCCCAGCCAAGAGGTGCGTTACATGGGTCAGATCGTTTTGCACACGGCACGTGTTTTTCTCAACTCTACTCGCGGTGTTCGATTTGAAATTCTGACGTCTCGGGTGACCCGAGTCGCCCGGGTCGTGTTAATCGATTACGGCCCAAGAGTAAACCCTTCTTTTTCTGACATTCTGAGTCAGATACACCTGCCTACTAGCAATAATCATCAATAAAAGTGAATAAATTGGCTGAGCAAAATTATGACACGTCACCTTTTCAAATACTGAATGTCGGAGACACGTACACTTGTCCCACAGCTGATTTACATATTGATTATTTTTACATAACGAGAAATTAATGGCTCCCCTTTAGTCTTTTTATTTTCCCCTTCATTAAACAAAATTATAAAGCACATTTCCTCTCTGACTTTCATTAATGCAACCCATAAATAATCAATTGTGTGTATGCCGTTTGTTCCATCTGTCGAAACTAGGTGATAATTATGTTAATGTCTGCCTGGAAGGATGCACTGCAGTGATCTAAAGCTGGCAAGAATTTCAAAGTAGTGTCATTGGGTATGATGAAAATGGGAAATATTGCGCCTAGAGCGGGACTCGAACCCACATCTCTTTGGATTCCGGGCCAGTGTGCTAACCATTACACCAGCTAAGCTCCCTGATATCAACACACTACACATCCCTACCTGTCTATGTAGCTACTTGCCTGAGAGATCAGTGCAACCTACTACACTCGTCCCCCTGGAATTTTAAATGGTTACAATTACATACATACAGGCAATGCACTAACACATACATACACAGGGTAGGTTCAACAACCATACAGCGTGAAGCTTGTACAGGATCCCGGTCACGTCCCCCACCGCCATCCTCCATACAGTGTCCCCCGCCGCCGTCCTCCATACAGTGTCCCCCGCCGCCGTCCTCCATAGAGTGTCCCCCGCCGCCGTCCTCCATACAGTGTCCCCCACCGCTGTCCTCCATACAGTGTCCCCCACCACCATCCTCCATACAGTGTCCCCCACCGCCATCCTCCATACAGTGTCCCCCACCACCACCCTCCATACAGTGTCCACTGCCGCTGTCCTTCATACAGTGTCCCCCGCCGCCGTCCTCCATACAGTGTCCCCCACCACCGTCCTCCATACAGTGTCCCCGACCATCGTCCTCCATACAGTGTCCCCCACCGCCATCCTCCATACAGTGTCCCCCACCGCCATCCTCCATACAGTGTCCCCCACCGCCGTCCTCCATACAGTGTCCCCCGCCGCCAGCCTCCATACAGTTGTTTTGTGTGGTTTTGGGGGTTGTGTCCCCACCGCCGTCCTCCCATACTGTGTTCCCCCACCGCCGTCCTCCATACAGTTTCCCCCACCCCATCCTCCATACAGTGTGGGTTTGTTGTTTTGTGTCGACCACCGCCATCCTCTACAGTTTCCACGCACAGCCTTCTCCAAAATTGTACCCCGCCGGCCGTCCTCCATACATTGTTCCCTTGCCAACGCTGTCCTCCATACAGTGTCCCGTGCATACAGTGTCCCCGCCATGTCTCCATACAGTGTCCACCACCGCCATCCTCCATACAGTGTCCCCCACGCTCCTCCATACAGTGTCCCACCGCCATCCTCCATACGGTATCCATCACCGCCATCCTCCATACAGTAACCCCCGCCGCCGTCCTCCGTACAGTGTCCCCCGCCGCCATCCTCCATACAGTGTCCCCCACTGCCGTCCTCTATACAGTGTCCCCCACCGCCTTCCTCCATTCAGTGTCCACCGCCGCCATCCTCCATACAGTGTCCCCCACCGCTGTCCTCCATACAGTGTCCCCTGCCGCCATCCTCCATTCAATGTCCCCCGTCGCCATGCTCCATACAGTGTCCGCCGGCACCGTCCTCCATACAGTGTCCACCACCGCCGTCCTACATACAGTGTCCCCCGGCACCATCCTCCATTCAGTGTCCACCGCCTCCGTCCTCCATTCAGTGTCCACCACCGCCATCCTCCATTCAGTGTCCCCCGCCGCCATCCTCCATACAGTGTCCCCCACCGCCGCCTGTCAGTTTCCCCCCCGCTTCCTCCATTCAGTGTCCCCCGCATCCTCATACGTGTCCCCCACCGCTGTCCTCCATACAGTGTCCCTGCCGCCACTCCTGCATACAGTGTCCCCCGCCGCCATCCTCCATTCACCGCCACCGCCATCCCCCATCATCCATACAGTGTCCGACCACCGCCATCCTCCATACAGTGTGCCCCACCGCCGTCCTCCATACAGTGTCCACTGCCGCCGTCCTCCATACAGTGTCCCCACGCTGTCCTCCATACAGTGTCCCCCACCGCCGTCCTCCATACAGTGTCCCCCACCGCCATCCTCCATACAGTGTCCCCCACCGCCGTCCTCCGTACAGTGTCCACCGCCGCCATCCTCCATACAGTGTCCCCCACCACCACCCTCCATACAGTGTCCACTGCCGCTGTCCTTCATACAGTGTCCCCCGCCGCCGTCCTCCACACAGTGTCCCCCACCGCCGTCCTCCATACAGTGTCCCCCGCCAATGTCCTCCATATTGTGGCCAACACCGCCATCCTCCATACAGTGTCCCCCACCGCCATCCTCCATACAGTGTCCCCGACCGCCGTCCGCCATACAGTGTCCACCGCCGCCGTCCTCCATACAGTGTCCACCACCGCCGTCCTCAATACAGTGTCCCCCGCCGCCATCCTCCATACAGTGTCCACCGCCGCCATCCTCCAGACAGTGTCTACCGCCGCCGTCCTCCATTCAGTGTCCCCTGCCACCATCCTCCATACAGTGTCCACCGCCAACGTCCTACATATAGTGTCCACCACCGCCGTCCTCTATACAGTGTCTACCGCCGCCATCCTTCATACAGTGTCCCCCGCCGCCATCCTCCATACAGTGTCCACCGCCGCCGTCCTACATACAGTGTCCACCGCCGCCGTCCTGCATACAGTGTCCACCACTGCTGTCCTCCATACAGTGTCCACCGCCGCCGTCCTGCATACAGTGTCCTCCACCAACGTCCGCCATACAGTGTCCACCACCGCCGTCCTCTATACAGTGTCTACCGCCGCCATCCTCCATACAGTATCCCTCGCCACCGTCCTCCATACAGTGTCCCTCGCCACCGTCCTCCATACAGTGTCCACTGCCGCCGTCCTCCATACAGTGTCCCCTGCCGCCGTCCTCCATACAGTGTCCCCCGCCGCCGTCCTCCATATAGTGTTGGATTAGGCTATTATTTGGAAGTTTGTTTGCTATTATTTGGAAGCTTTTCACGTTTGGTTTCCATGTCACACTTCCGTGTCCAGTTTTAAAGAATGATCCATATATATATATATATATATATATATATATATAAACAGTTGGCCCCAATAAACAGAACAAAGATAAGACTGATGTGGTTGAGAAGAAGATATATATTCTCTGGCGGAGATATATTAAATGCCCACCTAAAGTTAAAAATTGAATGCGTTAAGGCCAGGCGCAGCTGGCATACAGTGCACAGGGCCGCTCACAGGGGGCGCCACCGTGGTCTATGTCATAATAACAGGGTCAGCTAGATAGGATAAGTGCTAACTATTACATAGGGAACTGAAGATCGGTAGTGTCCTTGTTTATATTCCCATAATGGATTATAGAGCACATAAACAGTTGGCCCCAATAAACAGAACAAAGATAAGACTGATGTGGTTGAGAAGAAGATACATATTCTCTGGCGGAGATATATTAAATGCCAAGAGACCCATGGTCCCCCAACCCCACAGTCTCAGTATACCGGCTCAGTCGCACCAGCCAGTGCCGTGGAAACCCTAATGTCGTTCATTATGCGGACGCTCAATGGCGTCTGCAGGTAGGCGAAGATGGTATCGCTCGCCCAATCACCGCGCACCCTGAGCTCTTTCAGGGTGGCGCCACACAATGATAGGAAGGTACAGCCCCCCCTCCTCAAGGAGTGGGATGAGTAGTCCCCAGCGTCCAATCCCGCGACCCCACAGAAGTGCTTCAGCATCCCTTGGTATGTTGAGTGTCGCAGTTCCATCATGGCGCCTGCTGGCATGGGGATCCGGAACCCCATGGCATCAGGCCCAGCTGGGACCTCCCTGAAGTGTCTCTCAGTCCAATAAACTGCACACAGGGAGAGGTCCGGGCACCTAGCCACAAGTATTTCGAGCATATGCTCCGCGAATTGTATCGTCTTGGAGCGACGAACTCGCACCAACATTCCCCATGGGAGAAAGGAAAAGTCTCCCCTGAGTAGTGACGAGTCCGAGGCTGTCACGTGGCACTTCCTCACTAGTGCCCTAAAGCTGCACAGTATGGCCGCCCGCCAGGCAGTGTGCCCCGCCGACGTGGTCAGGGCAGCGAATATTCGCCTAGGCATGTCAGGCAGTAAGGGGGCTGCCTGCCTGGGATGGCAACCCCACTCCCGCTTGATGCCCTTCAACGTGGATGCCAGCTCAAAGTTTTTGTAGTCGATCGGCTCCGCGCCCTCCGTCTTCAAGAAGAAGTTCAGGCCACTGAGGTAGTTGCACACCGATGTGTATTTGAGAGTCCTGGCCAGCCAGACTGCATACAGTGCTGTCTGTTCTGGAGGGCACGGTGTGGTGGGAAAGTGGCCCCCGAACTCCTCAATGAACTCCAGGTATCGTTTCACCTGGACCCCCGTGTTGTGATGGAGTTTGGGGCGTAGTACTTGCATTGCACGGCCAGCTTCTCCATCCGCAGCTCCACAACTGGAAGTAGAAGGGTCAGGGGAGTTGGTGAATATGTGGTTGCAACAAAGCCTGCGTGCTCCGTCTGCGACCCGGATTCGGTCCTTACTGTCCCTGGCGCTCCAACGGCTCAGGGCGTCGCAGATCGTGTTGTCAGCACTCTTCACATAAACAGACTGAACATCAAAATTGTACTGTGTTAAAAATTGAATGCGTTAAGGCCAGGTGCAGCTGGCATACAGTGCACAGGGCCGCTCACAGGGGGCGCCACTGTGGTCTATGTCATAATAACAGGGTCAGCTAGATAGGATAATTGCTAACTATTACATAGGGAACTGAAGATCAGTAGTGTCCTTGTTTATATTCCCATACTGAATTATAGAGCACATATAATATGATAAATTTTCAGGAAATTCCTACTTTTCAGTTATCAAACCACTCCAGCCAAAAGGTCCCTAAGTAGACACAAGCGAAACAAAGAGTAACTATACATGTATGTGAGCGGTCTATTTCTGGTTTCAGTGATATGGATATGGTTTCACAAGCAGACACTCAGACTATGGTATCGTGTGCACCATTCGAGAGTTGGAGGTATGTGTGTGTTGGTGGCGGTGGTGAGGGGCCGGAGGGGAGGGGGGCTGGCAGAGGGGGGCTAGCAGAGGGGGGCTAGCAGAGGTAATGCTACCCACGAGCAGGGTCTAGGAAGGGAGGGGACAGTATTGTTATGGATCACTGAACACCCAAGTCTTACCCCTCATGCACCCCACGCACAGCCACACACGCGCACACATACACCCACTTACCCATAGCGACCCACCCCCCACATACACCCACACCTACACAGACATGCACATGGTTGACGGCGGCAGTGGTGTCCTAACCCCTCACCTACACCCACACAGCCACACGCACCCACATACGCGCACACTGATACTTGACTGCCCAGAGTTCTGGGGGGTTCTGGGGTTGAGTGTTTTAATTGAGGATTGCTTGGTTGTTGAAGTTTTAAGTCCTGGAAACATCTAAGGTCATATCAGGATTGGTGCCGACTTGTGACGTGACAGCGCGCACTCATGGCGACTTTTTAGTGGTGCCCCACTGGGAAATCAGGCCACCAGCACCATGACCCAATATCCCACTCAGTCACATTATCGTGGCACTGACTGACCTAACTAGTCCTTGCCCTATCCTATTAATGCCGAATGCCAGGCTAGGAAGCGACACATATCGATTTTATAAGTCATTGGTTTGACTCGATCGGGAACCAAACTCCCGATTTCCCACACGCGAGGTCTGCGCTTTACCAATTCGGCCACCACACCCGGTTTTAATTGAGGCAGTGTTCCATCAGTGACGATAGGCGCAAGAGGAGCGGGAAGTAGCTCAGGCGGTAGAGTGTCCATCTGTTAAAGCTGCATAGTCCGATGAGGCATCAAGTTTTCAAAATCAAAACAATTATCCAGATTTGATTCTACATATCTAACTTAGATACTGATGCATTAATTAAGTATTTATTGCCACACAGAAGGGAACACTGAGTCAATTTTATAGAACCTGTTACTGCAGAAGCGTATGGTCTCAGACTTTTGGCGTGCTTGCCAACATTATTTTCACATGTTTGAATTTCAAATATCTCAAACGGTAACCATTTCAATTAAAAGTTACTTCAAACTAAAGTAAGGTAGATTATAATGATCAATTTAATATACTTATCTTCGAAAAATGTCAGAAACTCAAAACCATCGGGCTATGCAACTTTAAGCTCAGTGCTGGGCACTGTGCAGTTTGGGCTTTTTTCCATTCCAACCAGTTGTAAAAATATACGGATTTTCGGTTTAGATTTATATATTGGCAGAGAGCATGATTATTCTTGGGCGAAAGAATAGGTAAGGGATTATGTAATCTAGTGAGCTAGGATGTTCCACTCTATTATGACATGATATAGGCAATATGAAATATATGTGCATGCATGGTGCCTAGAGATTAATGAAGAGAGTTGTTATATCAGAAGAAGTTAAGGTTGAAGAAATGTTCCTCTATGTATTCATAAAGAATGCAATTGGAGAAAAAGGACATTTTAGTATATATATATATTTGTAACTGTTTGCAACTATCTGTCACCAGGGTACCGAATGGCCCAACACACCAGCCTAATCAACATATGCATGAGGCACTGCCTGCAGCTGGGATGAGTCACCACCACCCCGACGGGGTGGTGCCACCCTCCCAGGCTGTGGGGGGTGTTTTGATTGGCGGGCTGTGGGACGGCCAGTCGCTCTCTCCTCCCCAAGCCTTTGTTCACACTAGCAGCATAAAATTAATTATTAATGAAAAACTGACCGATGCTCCAGTCACACTGGACATTGGCACTCTTCCCTGCCTCTCGAATGCGACAGACCGGTTCTTGAGCAGGACCCCAGACACTCTGTCTGATGCTAGCAAAATTCAACTATTCTCATTGAGAGTGTGTAACAACCCTGGGCCTTTGGTTCCATGGGCTGTAGGCACTGATTTTGGAGACTAACTATAGAGATCCATGAGTTGCTGTGTGAACAGAACAGGAGGGGTGAGGGTGATAGGTCACTGATAGGTGAGCAGGAGTTGTTGCCAATAAAGCACAACATCCTCACTGTCTATCCTTGTCTTGTCTTCCTTTCTTCCTTAGTATGGTTAAGGTGTTAGTAATCTGGGTTTGAATGATAGCATCACAGGTGATATGAAGGGGGAAGAGTCTGTTGGTATCATCTGGTGTCCAAAACGTGGCCGGGCATCCAGAAATATCACACAGTGGTCCAGATCTGGTTCATCAAAGGTTGTGGTTGGTGCTGTCCTGTCTATGGGAAACTGCATATAAAATACTCCTTACTGCTTGTCAGAAAGAGTAGTCTATTTGCCGGCAGCAGGTTTCCTCCAAAGAAATATGTCAGAATGACCATATATTCGACGTCAAATAGCCGATGGTATAAATCAATGTGCTCTAGAGGTGTCGTTAAATAAAACAAATTTGTCCCCATAGGTGCAAGTATCCTATTTACTCATAAAACGGTGCCATATCCAGCGACGCGAGAATGCTCAGTCCAGGTAACAATATTTAAACAGATATATATATATATGTATATATACATATATGTATACATACACATACATACATATACATGTATATGCATATATATATATACATATATGTACATAAATATACATATGTAGAGTCTAATGGTCGGATATGTGGCTGTGTACATAGGCTATGAGGTTTGTTTGTTTGTTTGTTTGTTGTTGTTTTACGTCCTAGCAACATCTAAGGTCATATCAGGACGGGCTATGAGGAAAATAATACAAAGAAAGAGAAAGGAAGAGAGTAAAGTGTAAGAGAAGAGCGAGTCCAGCCTTCTGGTTTATTGCTTATATAGTTACATAGATTCATTGTAGAGTATCACCCCACCTCCTTCCCCCAATGGGAATTGAGCATTCTTGGCCCTACCAATAGGGATCCAGCATTCCTGGTCTCCATGGATACCAGTGGTCTGCCCACCACCAGTAGTTGTATGGCCCCATGGCCACCACCAACCTTGACCTTTTGAGTTTGGTGACACCTACCCTAGCAGAAGGGGTAGGCCCAGAGTGCAATCACACCCAGACATGCCAGTACCACTATGTCTATTTACATCCCACTCAGGCACCACCAACCCATACATATATACACATACCTGCGCCTTGTCATGAACACCGATCAGTAATAGAACATTTGCATTCACCCCTTGCCGAATATCAGAATATTTTACACACATATACCTACCTATACACACATTTACATATATGTATATACCCCTTCAATACCTTCCATGTTGTGCTTCACTGGCCTCAGGACCGATCGTGTGCAAAATGCCTTCCTCGTTTCGGTTCACTGATTTCTCATCTGTCGCAGCAGTTTCTTAGTCAGGTCTATAAATAGATAAGTAGGTCACGCTTTGCTCAACCCTCTACCCGATGAAAGATATGACCTACATAATACCTGCATGAGCATATTTTAATGGTTGGCTGGTTGTTGGAGTTTTATCTCCTGGCAACATCTAAGGTCATGTCAGGACGGGTACCGACTTGTGATAGTGCGCACTCATGATGAGTTTGTAGTGCTGCCCCGACAGGGAGACCAGGCCGCTGGTGCCACGACCTGATATCACAATCAGTCGCATTATCGTGACACTGAGCCAACCAGTTACTTGCCCTATCCTAATAATGCCTAACTAGGAAGTGACAAGTATCAATTTTTAAGTCATTCGCTTGACTCGACCAGGGTTTGAACCCATGAGTTCGAGTCCCACGATTTACCAAAACGGGAGACGCACGCCCAACTCATTCGGCCATTCTGTCTGGTGTTATGTTAAAATAGAAAGAACAGCGCGCCTTGTTAAATTCTAAACAAGCCTGGGGAGCTGTCAGTCACGTGACTAAAGCCACGCAGTGCCGCCATGAAATATGCACGTTCTACAATATTAACTTATTTGCTGGGGTTTTACATCTAAGCAACATCAAAGGTCCATCTAACCAGACGGGATGGCCGAATGAGTTAGAGTGTCCGTCTCCCATGTTGGTAGATCGTAGGATCATGGTTTCAAATCCTGGTCGAGTCAAACCAATGAGTTCAAAATTGAGAATAGTCGCTTCCTAGCCTGGTGCTTAGCATTATTAGGATAGGGGAAGGACTGGTTGGCTCAGTGTCAGGATAATGTGACCTGAGTGAGATATCAGGTCATGGTGCTGGCTGTTTGGTCTACCAATGAGGCAGCACTATAACGTTGTCATGTATCCGTCCGGATATGATATGACCTTAAATGTTGCTAGGACGTTTAAAACCACAAACAAACACAAATCTAAGTGGAGCGCGCTGGACCCCGGATCCTTCTGGTACCACAATAATCCCTATTCTGCTGCATGTCAATATCAGAATCTTATATTATAGCAGTGCTGATAGGGACCAGACTGAGGTTTGTGTTCAATGATTGATGACACAATGACAAGACAGGGGCGAGTTTCCCTGTGTGTAATTAAACATGGTAATGAGGTCTGGTCGTTATCTATGTGAAGATGAACGACTGGGAATGGGGTGGTGGGGAGGTGTGTGTGTATGAGGGGGTGGCAGGGGGTGTCTCTAATCAGGGACATCCAGGAAGCGGATGCAATTATATGGATTTACTAAAAAATCGAAAAAGCTCTGATTATTTTAGTGATTTAGTCATCAGAATAACAAGGTTTTGCCCTAGGATGTTTTCAGGGTCTCCCATTTTTTACATATACATTTCTGTATGTTTTCAGATCGGGAGTCTCAGTTTTTGTTGGTTTGGGGTTGTTTGTTAACTACTGAGGGTGGTCCAGGTTTCTCCCTTGGGGCAGACCCATTTGTGGGCCGTGACCTATCACATGCCCATCTCGTGTTCTGGCCCTAGGGTGTCATCATCATCTTCCCTTTTTTGCATAGATATTTGTTGTATGTCTTTAGATCAGGGATCTGTCTTTCTTTTACTGATTGGGCATTCCAAGCCTTAGCAGCCATTTCTAATGTGCTCCTTTCATGGGCCTTTATTCAGCTCCTTGTTTGTTTTATTAGTGGTGCATTGTTTATTTGTGTGTCTCTGGTTGTTTGCTTTTGGTATTTCCTCTCACGAATGTACCCAAATGCGACTGTTTTGAGGTGTACTAGTCTTCTATTTTCGGTAAGCTATTTTGCTTTGGTTTGCATGTGCAGGTCATAGGTGGGGTGCATTCTGTCCACCCTGAGACATATTTTTAATGCTTTATTTCGTAGGATTTGCAGTTTGTTGAGCAGTTCTTGCTTTGCTTGCATGTAAATTGTGTCTCCATAGTCAAGGTATGGGAGTACTATTCCTTTGAAGAACTTTATTGACATTTCCTGTGTCATGAATTTTCTTAATCTGGCAAATAACCAGAGTTTGTGATTTAATCTTTGTATGATTTTTGTCACACATAGGTTGTAGTTTACTTGGCTGTCCAGCTCTAGGCCTACGTATCTGTCATACTTTACTCTTTCCAGCACCTGGTTTCCTAGTTTGCACTGGGCATTACTTTCCAGTAGTGGTCTATGTGAGAAGAGGACTGTTTTGGATTTGCTGGCATTTAGGGTTATTTTATTAGATTTGCACCAGTCATCGAGTTTCTTATCCAGTCATCCAGTAGTTTAATTAGTTTATTTGTTACCTCTTCCTCAGTGTTGCCCTCAACATATATGAAAGTATTATCTGCATATAGCAGGAGGCATTCAGTCTCTAGCCACTTCTCTAGGTTATGTATGTATATTATAAAGAGTAGTTGTCCTAGGACTGACCCTTGTGGGACTCCACATGTAATTCGTTTGCATTCTGATATGCTATTTTCCACTTTGGTTTTTTGTTCCCTATTTCTCAGGTAGCATTCAATCCCGTTTGTTGTGGCTGATTTTATACCTATTGGGTCGAGTTTTTGAAGTAGAACCTTGTGATCTACTATGTCAAAAGCCTTGCTGAAGTCTATGAATGCTGCCCCTGATATTTTGTGTTTGTTCATTGAGACCAGTAAGTAAGTCACTGGTGAGTAGGGCTATGGTGTGTTATGTGGAGTAGAGTTTTCTGAAGCTCCCTTGTCTCGAGTTTAGTATATTATTTTTGTCCAGGTGTTCATTTATGTGCCTGTGTAGTATGTTGTCAATCAATTTGCCTGGGGCCTGTAGGATTGATATGGGTCTGTAGTTGCCCATGCTTTGTTTATCTCCACCTTTATGGATGGGGGTGATAGTGGCCATCTTCCAGGCTTCGACAAATTTACCTTGTTCGAAAGAGGCATTAAAAAGTCTTTTATGGTGTCTGGGATGGCTTGTAGGGCATGTTTTAATACTTTATTATTTACTTATTTTATAGAAGATAGGACAATTTAGTGTTTGATACTCAATGTTTGTACTCAATTGCAGTGTGGGTTTTGTTTTCTTGGCTTTCTTTGTTACATTCTTTTTCAATAGCATCTGAGTGCCCCGTTCACAAACCAAATCAAGTTGGGATTAGGACATTGCTAGCCTGCTTTATTGATTGATTAGTTATGCACTAGTAGCTTTTCACTAGCATCTAGGTTTATGTCGCTGTGAATATAAAATCAACAGTATTTTCTTATTGCTAATGCAAACTCTTCAAAATATTGCTATTGACAAAGAGACAAAAAGGAAAGTTTGTTTTATTTAACGACGCCTCTAGAGTGCATTGCTTTTTCTCATCAGCTATTGGACATCACACATATGGTCATTCTGACATATTTCTTTGTCGGAAACCCGCTGCCGCCCTATAGGCCACTCTTTCTGATAAGCAGGAAGGGGTCTTTTATATTAAGTTTCCCACAGGCAGGACAGCACATACCACAGCCTTTGATTAACCAGTTGTGGACCACTGGTTGGGACGGAAAATAGCCCAAACTGCAAATGTAGACACTCTACCACCTGAAGTATGTCGTGCTGCTAACAAAGAGACAATGAGGAAGTATATGCCAAGATCCAGTAGGTGATTGGACCAGACAAAAGTATGTTGATCATCCTGACACTGAGCCAACCAGTCCTTGCCCTATCCTAATAACGCCAAGTACCTGGCTAGGAAGCGACAGGTATACATTTTTAAGTCATCAGTTTTACTCGACCAGAATTTGAATCCCACGATCTACCAATACGGGAGACGGACTCTCAACTCATGCCGCCATCCCGTCCGGTGAGACAATGATAGAGAATGCTACAATTAAATCACACATGAGTACAGACAGAGAGATAGTGCAAACTGCGATATAACTGAACATACACAGTGAGATGGAGAGAAAGATAGAAAGACAGGAAGGAAGAAGAGAGGAAAGCGGAAACAACGCCACGGACTGCATGCGCACCCTCATCACCTCGCAAAATGAGACCGACTCAGACCCTCCCCCCCCTCCCGCGGCCGGACTCCTCCCCCCCCCTCCCCCCCGACAGCCTAGGGAACCCCCAGCATCCGACCCCTACCCCATCGACCCACTAATATGGCCCTTATCAGTTGTGAACAGACTGATCTGTGCTATGATCCTTGACGGGGAAGGTGGGCGATAATAGGAGCGTCACAGGGGGTCAAGGGATGATACATGGACGGGTGGGTGTCCTGCATGTCTGTGGTGGGTGGTGGGTGTTGAGAGGGACAAGGGTTCGCGTGGTATTGGGCGTTGAGGGGAGGTGGTGGGTGGTTTGGTGGTTTGTGCGGGAGTGGGGATTAAAGGGAGGTGGTGTATGAAGTGGTAGTAGGGGTTTGCGTTGGTTGTTGGTGGATGTGGGGAGTGGTGTGGAAGTGGGGTTTGAGGGGAGGTGGTGGGTGGTGTGATAGTGGCGGTGGGATGGTGGTGGAGTGGGTGGGTTGGGGTTGTGGGGAGGAGGGGGGGGTTGACGGGAGGTTGTGGGTGAGTCAGTTGATATGTACGAATGGGGGTTGGGGGGCAGGGTGGTGGGTGGTTTGTGGGTGGTGTGGGAATTTTTGTGTTGAGGGGAGTGGGTGGGTGGTTTGATGAGTGTTGTGGGGGTGGGTGTATTGACGGGAGGTGGTGGGGTTGGGGTGGTTTGTGTGGGGGGTGGGGGTTGTGGGGCTGTGGTGGGTTGGTTGGTTTATGGGGAGTGGGGGTTGAGGGGAGGTGGTGGGTGGTTTGGTGGGTGGTGTGGGTGTGGGTGGTTGAGGGGAGGTGGTGGGGTTGGGGGGTGTGTGTGGGGGCGGTGGTTGAGGGGATGTAGTGGGTTTGGTTGTGTATGGGGGAGTGGGGGTTGAGGGGAGGTGATGGGTGGGGTGTGTTTGGATGTGTGTGGGTAGGTGGTTGGTGCTGTGCGAGTGGGGTAGGGGTGGAGGTGGGTGTGGAGTGGGGGTAGCTCTGGGTGGGTGGGAGTGTGGGTGGCGTGGGGTTGGGTATGGGTGGGGTGGTGTGGCAGTGGGGCTGGGGGTGGGGGTTGAGTTGAGAGGAAGTGGTGGATGGGTCGGTGGGTGGAGTGGGTGAGGGGGCGAGGGTGGAGGTTGGGATGGGTCATGTGGGTGTATAGGTGGGGGTGGGGGTGAAGAGGACGCGTGTGGGTGGTCGACAGGTGGATATCTGACCGGGGTGGCAACCGGAGAATGGTCGAAGAATGCTCGGTCCTAGATAACAAAGGGGAAGGTGTGTCAGAGAGGGCGTGCGTGTTTGTCTTTGTGTTTACCGCCTCCTGACATGAAGATGCCTTAAGCACCTGTCACACTATGCTGGCTTGAGCAATGGATGGGATTGTCTAGTCCGGTGGTGATAAGTATCAAAATGTATTAAAATGTGTCAAAGTGTTGCGACATCGGGTCTACGAACGGACATGAAACGGATATGAAACGGAAATGAAAGAGAAATGAAATGGATATGAATGGATAGCCAATGGACGAAGCAAAATCAAATGGGACAAGAACCGTAGATGTCAATCCGGCAGCATCCATTCTTAGTTTTCTGTATGTTCAAAACTTGTATGGACACCAACCGGACTTCGTTCATTTTCTGTCCGTTTCCCCCAATCCAGTGAGGTGTGACAGGGCCTTTAAAGTGCCTTAAAGTGGTACAGTCCCATAAAAGCATAACATTTTCGAAGTCGTGTTTTCTATGTGGCGGAGTGGTTAGAGTGGGTGACGTTTTTCTATGGCCGACTCCTAATCTGAAGGTTGGTGTTTCAATCCCCCATGCTGTCATCTCTGCCAATTTGGATTTTCCACAGCTGTGTATAAGTTACAGCATCATCAAAAAAAGGCCAGTTGCTCTCATACCATGTCTATAGCTGTGTTTACACAGGCAATTGTAAGCCGAACTAGACAAAGCGAATTATATGAGTCAAAGTAGTGGCGTGTTTACACACGGAGCGGGTTAAGGCGGAAATCGATATCTGCGCATGAGCAAGTCCAGAGTAACCAGTGCCAGTTTCGGTTAGTCGACATTGCCATGAGAGAGTGTGGGTTTGACCTAGATATGTATGGACTGAATCGTATTGGTTTGGAACGGTCAAAACTTCTGCTGGGCAGTGAAAACCTTAAAGTAAATAATGAAAAAATATCTGCGCGCAGCTAGCGGTTTCATAGACTAAATTCTATAATATGTGCTTTTGTTCGACTGGAAAGTCAACAAACTAAGGTCTCGACTGCGCATGTGTGCTACGTGCTTAAGCTAGTTCGCTTCATATAAACTACCTCGCGAGGTGGTTTACATAAAGTGAACCATATGAATCGAATCAGCCCTAATCCGCCTCAGAGTCGCGTTTACACGGCGAATGTGAGCCGAACTAGGCAAGGCGCATTATTTGAGCCGTTTGAGCTTTCTCGTGTCTGTAAACATGGCTTTAGTGGTGGGGGAGGTTAAATATCTGTTAGGTTGGTAAGAGCGTAGACTTATCCATGGTAGGCAGTATGAATCTGCAAGAACAAACAACAAAAAATCACGAAAACAACCCTTACCCATATTTGATCTTACATGTCCAACTTAGAGACTAGTTCACTTATTAAGCACCGGACGCGGTGGTCCAATCGATAGAGCGCCATCTTCCCATGCGGAAGGTCGGGAGTGTGAATCCCAGCCAAGTCAAACCAAGTACTTATCAAATTGATGCTTGTCGCTACCTACTAGCAGTCGGCATTAATAGGATAGGACAAGGACTGGTTAGCAGAGTATCAGGATAATATGACTGTGTGGGATATCAGGTCATGATGCTGGTGGTGTGGTCTCCCAGTGGGGCAACACTATAAAGTTGCAATGAGTGCAGACTGTCACAATTCGGTACCCATCCTAATATGACTTTAGATGTTGACAGGAGAACAACCAAAACAATGAGACTCTATTATTAAAGTTGCATAGTCCGATGGTTTTTGAGTTTCGGCCATTTTTCTGAGATAAATATATTACATTCATTGTTATAATCTACGTTACTTTAGTTTAAAGTAACTTTTATTTTAGATGACTAACTTTTGAGATATTTGAAGTATAAACATGTCAAATTAGTTTTGGCAAGCACGCCAAAACTCTGACTCCATAGGCTTCAGCAAGAACTGTTTAAACAAAATTAATTTGCCTCAGTATCCCTTTTAGGTGGGAACAAATGCTTAATAATAATAACTGCATCAGTATCTAAGTTTGATATGTAGGATCAAATCTAGATAATTGCGTTGGGTTTGAAAATTTGATGCTTCATCGGATTATGCAGCTTTAAACTTGTATCCTTTCTTCTCAGAAGAACAGAAAAATGAGAGGACACCTCACAATAATCTACCACATTTCGCTCAACAGGGGGTGTGCAATGCGCTACGGAAATCACCATAGCAACGGACGCGCCCGACCAAGCGATGGAGCGCGGCGCCGTCGTCAAGGTGACGTGCGTTTCCACAGAGACGCCAGGGCTGGCGGTCATTTCGCTGAAGGCGCAGACGCCAGGTGAACCCGTGACCGTGGTGACCAATCAGGTTGTAGAACGGCCATTCAGGAACAGCACCAACAGGGCACGCTACACGGCAAATTTCAACTTTGACGCGGACACCAAGAAAGTGACGCTGGACATAGTTATTGACGGTGAGTTTTTGATGTCCGGAATATTTTAGAGAAAATTAAGTTTTAAAAAAAAAGTGTCCATAAGATGTGTATTCTTCAAGTTTTATAGTCGAATGATAGTGTAAGTTTTGTTTCCCGTCGAAACCAAAGCACTTTTCTCACTTGATTTTTTAAAGATTAGTTGTTTTTACTCAAATGTATTTTATTCTTCGAATAATATCTCTTGACAGCGCCAGATCACTGGTCTTCCGGTCGTAGAGTACAATTCCTTGATACATAAATGAAACTATCAGTTTTACTAATAACTGTATGCAAATCCTGTTTGATACTAAAAGTATTATACATTTTCTAAATGAAATATCGGCTGTAGTAGTAACAGTGTGCAATTCCAGTCCAATAAAAGTATTATGCATTCAGTGAATATGTATTGCATGGTTATAAAATTTCCTTTAAATTGTTGTTGTTATATGCTCTAGCAACATCTATTGTCAGATCAGTATGGGTAGCGACTTGTGAGAGTGAACACCCATCGTGACGATATAGTACTGCCCCACTGGGATACCAGACCACTGGCACCATCCTGTGTGGGATACCAGGACATGGTGATGGTGGCCTAGTCTCCCAGTGGGGCAGCAGTAAAAAGTCACAATGAGTGTGACCCGTCCTGATATGACCTTAGATGTTGCTAGGACTTAAAACAGCAACCAACCGACCACATCTATGGAATGGATCAAATATATATATCTATGGAATCCAAAGTAACATCTCTTTAGCACATCTTAAACCAGTGAATGCAAAAACTGTTCAAATGAATAAATTCTCCATGTAGTGAATAATTGATTGTATGTTTTTACATTATATGTAAAGGCGATGGTTGAATAAAAAACAAACAATTCTTGCCGTGAATATGGCCTATGCTGCCGACACAGTGTAAAGAAACCACCAATCAATCAATCAATCAATCAATGTAATTAATACATAATAAAATCACTTGAAAAGATATTTAATCAGTGCATCTAACAATTATAACAATTAAAAAAATGGCTACATTGTTTTAGTTCTGTAATATTTTCTGTTTTGTTTCTCGTTGATCTCAATGCGTCTCTATCTCTTCTCATGTCTGTTATCTCTTCTCACATCTGTATCTCTTCTCGTGTCTGTATGTCTTCTCATGTCTATATCTCTTCTCACGTCTGTATCTCTTTCTTCTCGCATATGTATCTCTTCTCACGTCTGTATCTCTTCTCATGTCTGTATTGCTTTTCGTGTCTGTATCTCTTCTCACATCTGTATCTCTTCTCGTGTCTGTTTCTCTTCTCGTGTCTATATATCTTCTCGCATCCGTATCGCTTCTCGTGTCTGTATCTCTTCTCATGGCTGTATCTCTTTCTTCTCACATATGTATCTCTTCTCACGTCTGTATCTCTTTTAATGTATGTATCGCTTCTCATGTCTGTATCTCTTCTCGCATATGTATCTCTTCTCACGTATGTATCTCTTCTCATGTATGTATCGCTTCTCGTGTATGTATCTCTTCTTGTGTATGTATCTCTTCTCGTGGCTGTATCTCTTCTCACGTCTGTATCTCTTATCACCTATGTATCTCTTCTCACGTATGTATCTCTTCTCGTGTCTGTATGTCTTCTCATGTCTATATCTCTTCTCACGTCTGTATCTCTTTCTTCTTGTATATGTATCTCTTCTCATGTCTGTATCTCTTCTCATGTATGTATCCCCTCTCGCATCTGTATCTCTTCTCACATGTGTATCTCTTCTCATGTATATATCTCTTCTCGTGTCTGTATCTCTTCTCACATTTGTATCTCTTCTCGTCCCTTCGTACACATTGCAGGCATGCAGCCATGGGACTCTGGCAAATTTCTCTGTGAACTCCAGGCAGGAGACAGAAAGCTGACGTCTAAAATCATCACGCTGGCCATAAAGAGTGAGTGATGAGAAAAGTCACAAACAAAGTGAATTTTTTTTATTAAAACAATAATATCACAATTAACTTGTCTAGTAATCTTTTTTAATAATTTAAAAAAAAAAAAAAAAAAATTAATTTGATAAATTAATCTTTAAACTAATTGTTTAAATACATGTTTAAAGGAAATTTGAATAAATTAACAAATGTAATTAAAAATAAATTCAATCAATCAATCAAAAATGTTTCACGAAAACCAGTGCTTTCTAATTGGAAATTGTTGCGCTTGCACATATCTAGCAAGTTAGCCTTTTGTTGGTTGGTAAATAGGATTATTCGGCTGAATAAGTTCTTTGGACTTCAGTGACGAAGCACTGGACTTCCCACCATTTTTCAATTCAGGATTATTTATGCAAAAATGATACATGGAGTATCTATGTGTCAAAGTGAGCTAACAATACACAATCTGTAGGATATAATACATTGGATTCCTGATAGTGATAATAGGTTGATCAGTATAATCTATCTTAGCAACTTTGCTTTAAAATGATTTTAATGTTGGGATGCTTGCCAAAACTCTGATCCCATAGGCTTCAGTACCAACGTGTTCTGCTAAATTGTTGCATCAAATGCTTAAGGCCCAGTCACACCTTACCGGACTGGGGAACCGGACGAGAACCGGACACTGTCCGGTACTGTACGGCGATGTCCGGTAGATGTCCTGTACCCATCCGGCGGTGTCCGGTGGTGTCCGGCAGTGTCCAGTACAAGTTTTGAACATGCACAAAACTTCTACCGGTTGGTGTCCGGTTTGTCCAGTACATGGCCGGTACCCATCCGGTACCCATCCGTACATGTCCGGTACCCATCCGTTGGTGTCCGGTTTGTCTGTTTTGTCTGGTACATGTCAAGTACCCATCCGGTACATGTCCAGTTGTCATCCGGTTCTCATCCGGTTCTCATCCGGTACATGTACGGTACATGTACGGTACTTGTCCGGTTGTCTGGCGGCAATTGACCCAATTATGCTCCATTTCGATACATTTCGATACATTTTGTGTACCGGAGAGCACCGGACTAGACAATTCTTTGTCCGGTGGTGTCCGGTACTCAGTCCGGTAAGGTGTGACAGGCGCTTTAATAACTGCACCAGTATCTAAATTTGATATGTAGGTTAAAATCTAGATACGGGTTTAGCTTTTGAAAATTTGATGCTTTCAACGGACAATACAACTTTAACGACCCACTCGTCTTTCGCCCAGCTCCGGTCACTGCTGTTGCTATGGCAACCATACTGCCCAACAACACCCTACAGAAGGTGCCCAACAACGACACGGTGCACCTCTCGCAGGGCATGGCGGGAGGCCTCGCCTGTGTCGTCACACTGGCGTCCTACGTCATCACCCCCATGGTCAACGTCACGGTGAACGGGGCGCCCTCTGCAGTGGACTTTGTGGGTGGCGCCCCCAGGCGGGCGGACGGGGAACAACAAGCGATGTACGCGTACGCCTACCGGTATGTGACGTCATCGCCGCACTACACACTAGATGACGGTGTGGTGCGGTGCTCCGCGTTCACGCCAGGGTACGAGAGCGAGGGCGACGTTAAGCAGGCAGAGGTGGTGGGCAATGCAACGTGTAAGTTAGGGAAGATTTTTGTTTGTTTGTTGTTGTTTTACATCCTAGCAACATATGTGGTCATATCAGAATGGGTACTGACTCAGGTATGCAGGTATTGCAACACCCCAGGGAGTTTGACGCCCCTGCCCTGCAGAGTTGTAAACCACTGCCTTGTGGTACAGGTTCTTGACAGAACTGAAGGCTAAGGGAGCAAACCCTGAACAGAAAACCATGTCACTGTGGCAGCATCAAGGGCAGTTGATGTATGGAACTCCCAACATCTCCCATCCAGCCACTGCAGGGACAAATAGTTTTGCGCCTGTCTCAACATGTTCTTGCAGGTGTGAGACCTCTATTTGCTCCCCGAGAGAGTTCCGCTGGTAACTTGCAAAAGCCAGCAGCACTTCAACACTTTTGCAGGCAGCTTTTGTGAAATGTAAGGAAATACTCGAATGGATGGGGCTGCTCTCTATGGAAGATCTTCTGATCAAAAAGAATGTCTGGTGGACTGAACACCTCATGAGGATGTCATCAGACAGGCTACCAAAGCAGATACTCTACTCTCAACTGTTTTCTGGTTACAGAAAGAGAGGGTGCCCTCGTGTCTAGTTCAAGGATACCATCAAGAGAAACCTGAAGCTGAGAGACATTAAGACCGACTCATGGACATCACTCTCACAGCAGAGAGCAAAATGGAGAGTGGCAGTCAAGTAATGAAAGCAGTCTTTGTCGCAACGTGACCGACAGCATGATGATGATGATGACTGACTTGTGACAATTTGCGCTCATGGTGACTTCATAGTGCTGCCCCACTGTGAGATCAGGCCACCGACTGACATGTGACAGTTCCCACTCATGGCGACTTTATAGTACTGCTTCACTGCGAGACCAGGCCGCCGGCACCATGACCCCATATCCCACACAGTCACATTATCCTGATACTGTGCTACCCAACCCTTGTCATATCCTATTAATGCCAACATCATTTAGCGAAAAGCACCATATTTATAAGTCATTGACTTGAGTCAGCTGGGATTCAAACTCCCGACCGCTCTACTGATTCGGTTGGGAAGATGTAGGTCTCTGTGAGTTATTTGAATAATACTCACTTTTGAGATGACCCACTAACCCTACAAGCTACCTTCGTAATTTACTAATCTACCCTGTCTAGGTAACTGCAAAGATATGTAGGTAGTAAGTAGGGAACGTTGATATTGTGTTGAGTGGGTGTTGGAGTTTTACATCCTGGCAACATCTAAGGTCATATCAGGATGGATACCGACATGTGACAGTGCGCATGCCTTGTGACTTTATAGTGCTGCTCCACTGGGAAATCAGGCCGTTGGCACCATGACCCGATATCCCAGTCGGTCACATTATCCTGACATTGAGCTAGCCAGTCCTTGCCCTATCCTATTAATGCTGAGTGCCAGGCTAGGAAGCGATAAGTATCAATTTGATAAGTCATTGGTTTGACTCGACTGGGAACCAAACTCCCGACCTTCTGCACACTAGGCCCGTGCTCTACCGAACTAGGCATTCCATCCAGTGTAAATTAAAGAATATTCAAAGCTTGTCGCTAACGCCTGCAAATAAGGAGTGGGAGGTAGCTCAGGCAGTAGAGTGTCCACCTGTGATGGTGTGGGTCATGCAATCGATCCTGCTCAGTGGACACATTTGCAGTGTGGGTTATTTTCCATTGCAACGAGTGGTCCACAACGGGTTCATCAAAGGTTGTGGTATATACTGTCCTATCTGTGTGAAAGTACATATAAAAGAGCCCTTGCTGTTTATCAGAAAGAGTAGCCTATGTGGCCACAGCGGGTTTCCTCCAAAGAAATTTGTCAGAATCACCATATGCTTGACATCCAATAGCCAATGATATGAAATGTGCTTGAGAGACGTTGTTAAATACAACAAACACTTGATTTGTTTGCAGGTCCCCCATCACCTAGGTAGTTTACTGAACCATGCATGCACTTTGTCTTACAGACCTTCCCGTCATCCTTTGCGATGACCTGAAGCCGAAGTCAGTGGAGGGTGCTGTTGGGGAATTGAACTGCACTGTGTGGTCCAATCCCAAAGTGTCACTCCTTCAGGTGAACTTTGGCCTCACCATCCTCGACCAAGTGCTGGACTTTGAGGAGGGCACGATGACTAAGGGGAAGTACACCTGGACCCGAACGGTAAGTCAGTGTATCAAGTGCTAGTTAAAACTGCATAATCCGATGAAGCATCAAATTTTCAAAACCAAAACAACTCTCTAGAATTGATTATACATATGAAGAGTTCAGGCGCAAAACCACGTAAACGCCAATCCAAAAATTGAGTTTAAATAACAGATTTGTACCTGAACATTAATTTTAAAGCTCACTAATTCCACTTTTCATATGATCATGGAGCAATGAACAAAACAGTAGGAATATAAAAATATTAACTTTTTGATTCGAATCTCCATTTTGGGATTGGCCTTTACGTGGTTTTGCAGCTGAACTCTTCATATATAATCTGCATTAGATTCTATTGACAGAATAGCGTCATATTTGCAATGTATATTAGTACAAAGTTACCCTAACCACAACACTGGCAATATAAAATGTAGACCCCGTTATCTCAATGCTGTTGGGTAACAGCGCTATTCTTCTTTTTTTCTTCTTTTTTTGTCTTTGTATCAAATTCTTGTTGATTTTAGACTCTATTAGAAACGTGAATGAATGTACCATCACATGGCCTTAAGATCGGTGACTGACCGCTTAAAACTACCTTTATTCGCTGAATAAAATGATCATGTACAACAATAACAAAATATACCTTGGATACTGATGAACCTATTAAGCATTTGTTGCTAAATAGAAGGGTAGATTAGTAATCGGGTTAGTGGGTCATCTCAAAAGCTGAGTGCCAGGCTAGGAAGCGATAAGTATCAATTTGATAAGTCATTGGTTTGACTCGACTGGGAACCAAACTCCCGACCTTCTGCACACTAGGCCCGTGCTCTACCGAACTAGGCATTCCATCCAGTGTAAATTAAAGAATATTCAAAGCTTGTCGCTAACGCCTGCAAATAAGGAGTGGGATAGCAGGCTGAGGCAACTTAATAGAACCTGTTACCGCTGACCGCCATGGGGTCGGTGTTTAGCAAAAACTAATTGTACCTGCTTGCACTTCAAATATTTCAAAATAGGGTCATTTAAGATAAGGATTACTTCAAAGTAGACATAGTTAATAACAATCATTTCAATATATTTAGCGTGGAAAAGTGATGGAAATTCAAAACCATCGGAGTATGCAAGTGTCATGGGGTGCTGAAAATGGGAAATATTGCGCTTAGAGTGGGACTCAAACCCACATCTCTTTGCGATCCGGGCCAGTGTGCTAACCATTACACCACCACGGCTCCCTGATATCAACACATGATCCATGCCTACCTGTATATGTGTTTACTTGCCTGAGACTGTGAGAGGTCAGTGCAGACTACTACACTCGTCCCCCTGGAATTGTAAGTCTTTTAATGCTTACAATTACATACATACAGGCAATGCACTTACATACATACACAGGGTAGGTTCAACAACTATACAGCGCCTAGCTTGTATAGGATTATGGTCACGGCAACCAGTGTCATGGGGGGGGTAATGAAAATAGGAAATATTGCACCTAGAGCAGGACTCAAACCCACATCTCTTTGCATTCCGGACCAGTGTGCTAACCATTACACCACCTAGGCTCCCTGCTATCACCACACTACCGACGCCTACCTGTCTATGTGGTTACTTGCCTGAGATGTCAGTGCAGACTACTACACAAGTTTAAAATAAACTGATGCACAATTTCTCTTTCAATCTCAATATGGTTTGATAGGTGTACTTGAACTCTGTTGCGGATGAAGTGCACTGATCTGCTACCCACAAGTGTTGAATCTTACCCAGAAAGCACCGCTTCCCTTGCCCTCCATCCGTCGCCTCACCTTGACAGTTGGCTGGTTGGCTGTTGCAGTTTTACATCCTGGCAACATCGAAGGTCAGGTACTGTCTTATGACAGTCTGCACTAACGCACTCATGGCGACTTTATTGTGTTGCCCCACTAGGAGACCAGGCCACCATATCTTGATATCCCACTCATTCACATTATCCTGACAATGTCCTAACCAGTCCTTGCCCTATACTAATAATGCCGAGCACCAGGCTAGGAAGCGACAAGTACCAATTTGATGATTCGGCCACCTTTCTCGGTTTGTGTGTCTATAATTATGTCACACATTGATATTTTGTAGTTGGCCTGACCCAATTTCTAGTATGCATGTTTCCTCTGCCTTCTTTCAGGACGGTGCCAAGAACTCTACAGTGTCGTTTGCGATAGATGGAATGACAACTGCCTTCTTCGACAATTATGTCTACCGGATAAAGGCGCAATCCAGCCTAGGGATCGTACATCAGAGCTTCAAGTTTGAAAGAGGTAAATTCTATTCTATTCACCAAATGCATTCATATCTATTGACGCGGACCAGATGGGATGGCCGAATGAGTTGAGCGTCTGTCTCCTGTTTTGGGAGACCAGGGGATCCGAACACATGGGTTTGTGGGTTCGAACCCATGTCAAGTCAAACCAAAGTTGTACAAATTTATACTTGTCACTTCCTAGCCATGCGCTCAGCATTATTAGGATAGGGCAAAGAATGGTTGGCTCAGTGTCAGGATAATGTGACTGAGTGGGGTAACTTCAAAGAGGGATTTCAGATGTGTGTCAGGAAAGTGATGTTCTCAGTGCTGACAACGGTTTTTGTTTGGTTGTTTGTTGTTTTACATCCTAGCAACATCGAAGGTCATATCAGGACGGGTACTGACTCGTGACAGTGCGCACTCATGGCGAATTTATAGTGCTGCCCCACTGGGAAACCAGGCCACCAGCACCATGACCTGATATCGCACTCAGTCCCATTATCCTGACACTGAGCCAACCAGTCCTTGCCCTATCCTAATAAAGCCGAGCGCCTTGCTAGGAAGCGAGAAGTATCAATTTTTAAGTCATTGGTTTGACTGGACAAGGATAGTCAGACCTACATCAAATTTTCAAAACCGTACAAATTATCTAGATTTGATTCTACATATCTAACTATACCAGACGGAATGGCCGAACGAGTTGAGCCTCCGTCTCCCGTTTTGGTAGATCGTGGGATTCGAAATCGTGGGTTCGAATCCTGGTCGAGTCAAACCAACGACTTAACAGGTTAATACTTGTCACTTCCTAGCCAGGTGCTGTACATTATTAGGACTGGCCGAGGACTGGTTGGCTTAGTGTCAGGATAATGTGACTGAGTTGTATATCAGGCATTGGCGCTGGCAGCCTGGTCTCCCAGTGGGGCAGCATTATAAATTCACCATGAGTGCACACTGTAACAAATGACAAATGCGTTTACATGCTTGGGTCCGCCATCCACAGTGTCCATACAGTGCTGCATATTTTCAGCCTTCAGTGCGCCATCTAGACTGAAAACTCCCCCAAAACAACAACACTAAGCAACACCGTACTAATATAGCTGAGTTTTCAGTCAAGTTGGCATGCTGAAGGCTGCAAATCTGTAGGGCCTGTATGCATGGGGCGGTGTTAGCGCTCCAAACCTGTGGTTAGCGGCGATCTCCGGGTTAGCGGTGAAATGTTGGTATGCATGGACCAGTGTTATGGAAACCCCGCGAGTTAAAAGTCGGGTACGCTAACCCCACTCGGTAGCAGGTATAAGGGCGGTGTTAGGGACTGATTAGGTGCAAATCTACTCAATGCGATCATATTTAACAGAATTACATACTCAAATCGTGAAATTTCATTAAATTAACTCTAAATTCGAACTGATATTAACTCGGAGATATTAATATTGTCGAATCGACAAATGTAAACTAAACAAATCGCCGCATCGACGTCGCTATCCATACTGTCGAAGATCAACAAAACATCGCCGCCGCCGCCACGCTAAATCGGCGGTGATATTAATATTGTCAAATCGACGAAAGTACACAAAACAAATCATCGCCGCCGCAGCGACGTCAATATCCATAGTGTCGCACATCAACAAAACAGATCGCTGCCACCGCCGCTGCTGCATCGGCGGCAATATATTAGGCCCAAATCTATTGAATGCGATCATATTTAACAGAATTACATACTCAAATCGTGAAATTTCATTAAATTAACCCTAAAATCGAACCTATACAACGGCGGCCATATTAATATTGTCAAATCGACGAATGTACACAAAACAAATCGCCACTACAGGCACACAGGGATTTCCCAAATCTATAAATAACTGCTCGGTTAGCTAACCCGAACCCGCCCATTAACACCGGAGCCGATAAATCAATAAAAAAAAAATCTTCATGCATACCGCCCCTGGACTGAATGGGCACCGCCGACGGCGGTCCCATGCATGTAAAGGCATTCATCATTAGTGCCCAGTGACCACCGATAATTCCGCTGACAACATATTATTTCGAGGAATAAAACTACTTTAAAGCGAAAAGCAATATTATCTTATATATTGCTGTCATTGACTTACCGATGTTTTGCTAATCTTCCTGTAATTATTGTCAATCTATATTGTTATAGATTTGCTGACTGTGTAGAGGCAATTGTACTTAGGGCTGGAAGACGAGTGTTTTAGCACGGATAACATATTATTCAGAGGAATAAAAACACTTGAACAAAAAATAAACAAAAAATCCTATACAGCTGTCAGCAGCCATGCCATATCAATGGAACACCAATGACTTATACCTCTACATCTTTCTCAACCGCAGCCCCAGTTTCATCCAGTCCCCGATGCACGTCGTCGCCATGGCTACTCTTGACCTTCACCTTGACCTTCCTCAAGGTCGTCTCGTCAGGAAGCTGGCTGGTACTATACATTCAATTATAGAATGGTGCTCCCCGATATACCCTACCCTACCTTACCTACAATTGCCCTTGCCCTACAGATGCCCTTGCCCTGCCCTACCCTGTCCTATCCTACCCTACCTTGTCCTGCCCTACCGTACCCTACACTGTTGTGATAGGCAGCGTACGGCCAGTTCCCCCTGGTCCGACTCTTTTACGCAGCGTGGAACGATGACGATAATAAGAAACGTATGCTTCCATATTCTATTTCCATCGCTCCGCCCACTGTGGCATCACCAAACCAAGTGACCCGCACCCTGACCAGCCAGCTTGCAGGTAACCTCTGAAGGTGGGGGGAGCCTCTAGCTGGACGCTGTAGGAGGTGGTCCACCCAGGGCCCAACCCTCTGGTTGGCCTGCCACCACCTGTCGCAATAGCGGAGCAACAGTGGGTGGCGTAGTCCCTGTCGCCACTGCATAGTTTAGAGGCTCATGTCTGGACTACTAGAATACCTCACCCTACCCTACCCTATCCTCCCCTCCCCACCCCACTCTACCCCACCCCACCACACCCTCCTCCACTCCATCCCACTCCACCCCACCCTTCCCACCCGCCCAGGTTCTCAACCGTTGGAAATGGAGGCTTTCGGACAGCAACGAAAAGAAGGCTAGATAATCACAACAGTGACACTGACAATGACAAGTCTACTTGTATTATCGCTCATCAAGCTCATTAATAATCCCATGGGATATATTTCACCATCACAACATCAACAATTGATTGCACAAATTTCATGTAGCGGTTAATCAGGTGTGGTAATTTTATGTAATGTCCAATTCATATATATGTATATATCATATATTTTTGTAATGCCGTTTAATTTGATCCTGATATTCAGGTTTATATGAGGTAATCTGTATTTCCTATTCACCACAAATCTGAAACTGTTGGAAATAGCTTAATTGGTCTGGCATGCTTGAACCTAAAGCGCATATATATATATATATATATACATATATATATATATATATACATATATATATATACTTATATATTTACATATTTATATATATACATATATATATAAATATATATATATATATACATATATATTTACATATATATATATACATATATATATACATATTTGTATATATCTGTTTATGCATATACATATATATGTATATGTATATACACATATATAGCTTGGATATATCTCTATATCCTGGTCTATTATTGTTGTTGAATAAATCCGTGTCAGCCATTATTTGTCGTCCTTGTCTGCGCAGAACTACATGTATATATATATATATGACGTGTATAGCAATATACTAATTAAAAGGGATAATAAGCAATTACATGTTGCATTATATATCCATAGAATAGTAGCTTTTCTAGGTCCCATAAGTGGATATCATAACAGTGAAATGTAGTAGGAGAATTTCCATATTGTACACAGCTACATCCAATGCATATATATGGGTCATTCTCAGAAACTGTGTACAACATATTTGTTTTCTACATTCCATTGTTAATGTTGTTCCCTTTTTTTTAAGTCAAATAATTATTGTTGACTCTCTGTATTAAATATGTTAGCACTATTACATATATTTAATCTGTCTCACACAATGTATCTTACATGTTTATAATTATGATTCTGTCCGAAAGTGACAATATGCAAATTAGCATATTGACACTACGCATCTACTCGAACGTATTTTTAAACTGTTTTCTTGTAAGAAACAATTGTTGTATCTTAACTCTGATCAATGCAATTGTGTTTGAATTTGGTGTGTGTGCTGAAATGATGGTACGGATGTCTGTTAAGATGATGTTATAAATCAATGCTAGACAGCTAATTTTGATGGCTTTCTCAGTTTGTAAAAGATCAAAACAAAAAATTAAAAAAATAAAACCATTTCAACATATGTAGAAGATAAAGTCTAAATATCTGACACCATGTGAAAGTACGAAGTCTGAACACTTTGAGTTCTGGATACTGAACACTTTGATTTCTGGATACGTGCCGCCAGCTCTGCCAATTTGGATTTCCACCGCTGTGTATAACTTACAGCGTCATCAAAGGCCAGTTGCTGTCATACCATGTCTATGTGGTGTGGGAGGTTAAAAATCCCTTGGGTCGGTAAAAGTGTAGGCTGGGGCTTTCTATCGACCAGCAGTGGAATGAGGAAGACCAGTCGTCTATGACTGAAATTTCCCCTGCTTAAACAACTAATGGACCAACCAAAAAACAACAAAAAATTGCTTGATTCAAGTCCAGGGCCCTAAACCGCCGTCACCCTTTCAACTCTGACGTCATCTCATTTACATATTCCTTTGTTCTCCACACGTGCCTGGATGTCTTTTATGCATATATTACAAATATGGATTCTGTTATTATTTGGAAGGTTTTCACTTCGGTTTCCATGTCACAAAGTGGTACACAGCTTCAAGCCGCCGGCACCATGATCCGATATCTCACTCAGTCACATTATCCTGACTCAACCGAGAATCGAACTCCCGATCTTCAGCAATCTACTGATTCTGTCACCGCAGCCGGTGCCACAGTTTCTTTGAATGACCCATATATAAATAAATTGGTTAGGTTAGGTTTAAGTGTTTGGGGCGAGGACCCTGGCTTAATTACCCGTCGGTAAACAGTACGCCATTCCCCAGAGTCAGTCCTTGATGGGCCACGCATGGGAGGGCATCAGGTGTGAGTCGGGACAATCCCTCCCTTGTAGCGATCAATTAAAAATCTTCGGCAGTAACGCATGGAATTAGATAGAAGTGACGAAGAAAGATATCCTTTTGTTGATGAACACTCCCGACTTCTTCTGTCATACACAGGTGGCGCCACCTTCTAATAAACTCACCCCTAGAGGGCCACAACAGTGACCATTGGGTCACTGCTTAATATACCCCACCCCGCCAGTTCAGCTGGAGAGTACCCGACTAGAGTGGTTCCAAATTCTGCCATACAAATTACGGCTTCTGCCAACAGATGTCACTAGCTTAGCTAAAGGGGTGTAATACATGAAGAGAGCGGCGGTGAAATTCCAGAAGAAAAATACAATATAGTTGTCTTTCTTTTCATCAGCTCCTCATTCTCCAACCCGGATGTGGCAAGCAGTGAGTTCCAGAGTGATTTGAGAGTATTATTGAGAGTATTACTTATTATATTTGAATGTCGATTATATAATATCTGACACCATTAATAGACATGTGAACACCGTGAGCTATGTAATGTAACTGACTTTATTAGGAATAGCGTCCCATCATGCATCGGTCATGTACCGTGCATGACCACTTGCTATCCGGACCACACTTTGTCCACACCTCTCTCTATGTCCTATCCACTGGCCTTGCTCCTCCTTGATTATGCCTGAAAAGAGTTCCAGGAAGGGGAGCCCGACAGAATTTCACTTTCTATTCTTACTCCGTCCGTGCCTCTGGCTCACCGGCTGGTCCCCATAGAGCAAAGAGACACGGTCCTTTGACTCAACTCTCCTCATTTCTCTTTACTATATTCTACCATTTATTTTCTCCTGGGCTTACTTCTCCCCCTGATCAAGGGAGTTGTCTGCTTGGATTGGGCCCTGTACCTTATCACTCTCTCGCTTTGTTCCTGTTGCTGAAACTTGCTGAACCCGCCTTTCCCAGTCCCTTCCTCCTGAACCCTTGCTGCTGTTGCTCGATACGAGTGCTCTGCTACTGCCGGGCTGGGGAGATTCGGCGGTGCCCCAACGATTTGTCGTTTGATTGTTGTAAAGACATCCCCAACTTCTACAATTGTCGCACCTGAAGATTAATCTTCAACCAATGATCGGACCGATTTATTGGTGCCTTTCTATATTGCTGCAGCTCTGCAGCTGGTAATCGTTGTAAGGTTACAAACAACCCCCAAAGCTAAAGGGTGCATGACCTTTGAGCTGATGAATATGTAACATCATCTATTATGGGAATATAAACAAGGACACTACCACTTATCAGTTCTCTTCTATATATTAGTTATTACCTACTATCCTACTGTCATAGTTAGTTCCTGCTTCTGCCACTATGGCGCCACCTGTGAGTGGCTCCTCGCCACCCTGATACCAGCTGGATGTGGTCACTACTGCCATCAGATTGCTCTAAGCCCCCTTCACACACAGGCCTTAAGTCGCCTCAATTAGTCCACCTCATCTAATCCACCTCGCACAGTGGTCTACATGAGGCGGAGTAGTTGATCCATATCAGCCCTAATTCGCCTCAATGGTGCATTCACATGGACGTTTTGAGGCGAGTTAGATGAAGTGAACTAGTTAACGCGACTTACCATGTGTGTGAACAAGGCTTATGATCACCGCACTCCAGACTGGATCTTCCCACATTGTGGCTGGGATCCTATATAGTCTTTGGTTGTTTGTTGTTCTTTTACGTCCTGTCATAATCTAAGGTCATATCAGGATTGCTCCCGAATTGTGACAGTGTGCACTTATGGCAACTTTATAGTGCTCCCCCACTAGGGGACCAGGCCACCAGCACCATAACCGGGTTACATTATCCTGATACTAAGCCAACAAGTCCTTGCCCTATCCTAATAATGCTGAGCACCTGGCTAGGAAGCGACAAGTATACATTTTTAAGTCATTGGTTTGAGTTGACCATGGTTCGAACCCACAAACCGATCAGGTTGCATACCCCGATCTCCCGAAACAGGAGACTGACGCTTAACTCAATTGGTCATCTGGTCCCTATATAGTCTAATGGTTAGGACGCTCGACCCACAATGAAAGAAGTGTGGGTTTGTATCCCGCTCTGGATGTTATGTTCACCTTCTTTGCGGTGGAGGTGGAGGGGGGCGCGTGAGAGGTAGCAAGTCAAGTAACTGTTGTTGCCTCCTTGTATTAAGTATTTTAATAGGGCAGCACTATAAAATCACCACGAGTACGCACTGTCACAAGTCGGTACCCGTCCTGATATGACCTTAGTTGTTGCTAGAACGTAAAACAACAAACACACAATGTGTTTTATAGTTCTCGTAAAGACGAGACAGCTCACTGGGTTTGTTTCCGGAAGTGAGAAAGGCTGACTGCGTCATTTCCGGTGAACCAGCGTGCGCGCTCATTCACACGCGTTCATTGTGTACATCATCGATTATCACGGTCCGGACCATTCAAATTATCCCAGTCATCAGAATTTGAAATAGAACTCCCAGAGATGTACCTAAAAATACATGTGTAATGCTCAAAATGATCTGACTCCAAAGCCCCATGTCTCGGCTGGGGGTGTTAAGAGCAATGACGTTACATTTGTGTGGTACAAGTAGTGTCAGCCTGTACCGCTATGTGTAGCTACCAGGGGCCATATGCATGGAGCGGTATTAGCGGCGTGTGGTGTTAACCATCTACCACCGGGTAGGATCACCGGTTATCAGGGGCATCGCGAAGTATGTCACGCCGTATACATGGGGGGCCTAAATGGTTCATGTTAGCTAAGCGGGAATTTATTTATAGATTTGGGAAATCCCTCTGAGCCTGTTGCCGGCGAGCACCTGGTTGGGACTAATATATTGCCTTCTCCACACACTGGGAACCAGCGACCCTTGTTACTGGGCAGCCTGTTCTCGGCGAGCACCGCTATTTGACAATATCGCTGCCGATGCGTTGACGGCGTTAATATCGCATCGATGTTTGGTTTAATTTGACCAAATCTTGGCGGCGGCATTAATATCGCTTTGATTTTGTGGTTATTTTGACCAAATTTCACTTATTGAGTATGTAATTCTGTTAAATATGATAGCATTGAATAGATTTGGGCCTAATATATTGCCGCCGATGCTGCAGCGGTGGTGGCGGCGGCGGCGGTGGCAGCGGAGGGGCTTGCTTGCATTCGTCGATTCAACAATATTACTATCGCCGCCGACTTAGCGGCAGTGTTAATATCGCTTCGATTTTAGGGTTAATTTGATGAAATTTCACTTATTGCATATGTAATTCTGTTAAATATGATAGAATTGAATAGAGTTGGCCCTAATCGGTACCTAACACTGCCTGTAAACCTGCTATGAGCTGGTGTTAGAATCTCTGACTTTAAACTCACAGTGTTTGCCTAACACTGCTCCATGCATAGCGACTTTTTGCCGTGAAACCAGAAATTCTATCCTAAACCAGTTTTGGCTCGCTAACACCACTCCATGCATATCTGTAGTGTACACGTGTCAATCTGCCATTTTTCATTTTTTGTGATCTGCGCATGAGCAAATACCGGTTGGAATGATCCGAGGTGATTAATCGATGTCGACCTACGATGGTAATCAGGCCTAGTGGCCTTTCACTTAAAATAATTACTTCTATTCTGCTGCATGTTAATAGCAGAATATAAAAATGCTGCTTTGTTTTTTGTTCATGTCCATGGCCACGTTCAGGGTGCGCCTCAGAGTTGACTCCGAGAAGTCTCGCTTTTCAGGTAGGAGGCAAAAAGCATCTCCAAAATGGCTGCCGGATTCAGTGATTTTAGCCAATCAGAGCTGTTCTTTTCAATTACAAATGGCTGCACCCAATGGGTGTGGCACCATTTTCGAGCCACCCGACAGCTAAACTCATTCATACCAGCGCGACATTCGGAATAAATATGAGGCGCCTTCGAGGCATACGTTGAACATGGCCCAGGTTACCTTTTTTTTGTTGAAGATTTATACTGCCTATCATGGATAAGCCTGAATAGGCTTGTTTTCACCATTAGACAGTTTGTCGATAGAAAGCCCGAGCCTACACTTTTACCGACCCAAGGGATTTTTAACCTCCCACACCACATAAGCCGTGTTCACACGGGGAAAATGTAAAGCGATTTAGACAAGGCGAATCATATGATTCGATTTAGGTACCCGTTCACACGGGCAGTACTTGGGCCGGAAGTCGATATCAGCGCATGAGCAAGTCCAGTCTGACCAGCGCCAGTTTTCGGTTAGTCGAAGTCACCACTAGAGAGTGGGTTCGACCTAGATATGTATGTACTGAATCGTATTGGTTTGGAATGGTCAAAACTTCTGCTGGGCAATGAAACCCTAAAAATAAATGATCAAAAAAAATCTGTGCACAGCTAGCAGTTTCATAAAGCAAATTTACCGAAAAGTCAACAAACTCAGGTCTCGACTGTCACATCCTTAATCCGCCTCAAGTAAGTCGGTTGCATTCACACGGGCAAAATAAATCGATTCACAGAAATGGACTCACGTAATCAACCTCCATAGGTGGTTTACATTATCTAGATCACAGGAATCGAATCAGCCTTAATCCGCCTCAGACACCCGTTCACACGGGATATGTAACCCGAACTATACATGTCAATTTCTACGAATCGATTTACATCGCCCGTGTGAACACGGCTCAAGACATGGTATGAGAGCAACTGGCCTTTGATGACGCTGTAAGTTATACACACCTTGTGTGTGTCTTGCAAGGAACAGTGTAATGAAGTCTAGTGCCTCTCTGTTATGCACTGAAAAAACAACAACTTTCAGTGTGTGTATCACAAATTTCTTTTGCACGCCTTCAATTTGAATATCGACAAAATTATCCAACTCTGAAAAAGGTCCCACCCTCGAATTGCAGTAAATTGGTCAATAATTGTCAGCTCCATATATATTATCTCAAAGATATGGCAGACGATTCGATTATGCAACTTTTGGTAGTTTTGCCGACTTGCATAATTGACCAGATCTATTATGATATCAATATATGTATTATAAACCAATATCTATATCTATATTATGTTAATTGTTATGTCCAGTGCAGTTCAAGCAGATTATGCGAGTTTTCGAGGCTGGACATTTGGGGCGTATTCGATTAACACGACCCGGGCAACTCAAATCACCCGAGTTGCTAGAATTTCAAATCGAACACCGCGAGTGGAGTTGACAAAAACAAGTGCCGTGTGCGAAAAGGCCCAACCCCAGTAACCCACCTCGTGGCTGGGGTTTGCTAGGAACGATGACATCACATTTGTGCTGGTACGGTCCTGCAGGATAATAGCTAACAGTACCAGTCCTATATGGTATTTTTTGGTTATAACACACATTAATGAAATGGAAATATAACTAAACTATGCAATCATAAAATACTTTAAATCCTATTTTGCTGTAGTTATATCGGTTATTAAAAAAAAAAAGGTTTTGGATTAAGCCACCATTTTTTTCCACCCCAAGCGTGGAGAAGTGTATTCGATTATTCGACCCGAGTCTGTAGGATGTGCACATGTGCCAAAAAATGGCTGGGGTGACCCGAGTTGATTAATCGATTACGCCGATGGGGAATGTCTGGAATCATATTGCTTGATTGTCCTATCCCAATTGTCTTCGTACTATTTTAACAATAAACTGAAATTTGAAACACTTGTGTGAAATACCTCCTATGGTTTTCTTTGCTCACTTTATTAGTCATCATTCCAAGTACGTGCTTGGGTGAGCGGATGGTAAAGGCGATTGCTCCCTCCTATGGGTTCAACTCAAATTCCAAACCAAGTCAAATCAGTCACTTACACTATGCTTAGCATAAGATGCTGCCACCTGGTGTATCAAATCAGCACTAGCTGAAAGCTTTACCTCATTGTCTACTCACAATACTGTGCTGCCATCTGATGGATGGAAGCAAAACTAGATTAGATCAGCATATCCCCACGTTAGCCTAGATATGGAAGCAGCACTATCGAGATATTTTACTCAGTGCATATTGAAGGTAAGATGTTGCCACCTGGTGTATCAAATCAGCACTAGCTGATTGCTTTACCAGAGGGCGTAATTGATTATTCAACTCGGGTCACCCGAGCCACTTTTTGGCGCATGCGCACATCCTACAGACTCGGGTCAAATAAACGAATACGCTTCTCCACGCCTGGGGTGGAAAAATGGCGACTTAATCTAAAATGTAATATCTTTTTTTAATAACCAATACAAGTACAGCAAAATTGGATTTAAAGTAGTTTATGATTGTATAAGCTGACAATCCGGGTTATTAAAAAAAAAACACCCTTAAAACAACATGCAGAACTTGTACCGGTAGCTGTTATCCTACAGGTACCAGCACAGATGTGATGTCATCGCTCCTAGCAAACCTAGGCCAAGAGGTCGGTTACTGTGGTCGTGTCATTTTGCACATGGCACGTGTATTTGTCGACTCTACTCACGGTGTTTGATTTGAAATTCTGATGACTCGGGTGACTGGAGTAGCCCGGGTCGTGTTAATCGATTACGGCCTCAGTTTCTACTCACGATACTGTGCTGCCATCTGATGGATGGAAGCAAAACTAGATTAGATCAGCATATCCCCATGTCAGCCTGGATATGGAAGCAGCAATATCGAGATATTTTACTCAGTGCATATTGAAGGTAAGGTGCTGCAACCTGGTGTATCAAATCAGCACTAGCTGAATGCTTTACCTCAGTGTCTACTCACGATACTGTGCTGCCATCTGATGGATGGAAGCAACACTATATTAGAGCAGCATATATCCGCATGTCAGCCTGGATATGGAAGCATCAATATCCAGATATTTTACTCAGTGCATATTGAAGGTAAGGTGCTGCCATCTGGGAGATGGAAACAACACTACCTGAGAGCGTCATGTCATGGCCGAGTTAGTTTAACGGAAGGAAGCAGTATTATTTAACAACATATGCTCAGCTCAAGGTGCCGCCACCTGGTAGATGGAAGCCTCACTATCTGAGAGCTTTATCTCAGTGCATGTTATACCCCTGTCACACTACGACGTAACGAGCAAACGTAAGCCTGACGTGATCACGTTTCGTCATTACGTTGACCTATGTTACATTACGTGATGATGACGTCAGAATGACGTCGAGCTACGTCACGTTACGTCGTGTTACGTAGGCGTGCGTCAAGGTTTTGAACCTGTTCAAAACTTTCGACGTGATGCGAACATAAGGGTTTACGTTCGCTGTACATTCTGTACACGTTCGGCGAACGTCAATGACGTTAAACGGACGTTACTCAAACGTTCCTCACTACGTTCCACTACGTTCCACTACGTTCCACTACGTTACACTACATTCCACTACGTTCCACTACGTTCCACTCATTGACCCACATTAAAGCCGGTGGAAACGTCCATGCGGCGTAATGGGAACATCAGGAGAACGTCAGGAGAACGTCAGGAGAACGTGCATTCAACGTACGTTCAGCGTCTCATGACGTATATAACGTCACGTAACGTTCTTATGGCAAGGGAATAACGTTCATAACGTTCTGTGAGCGTCATTACGTTGTCCTCTCTCGTTGAATGACGATATCACTACGCTTTACCGCCATTACTCTCTCGTCCACTACGCTGCATCCACGTTCAACTTGTGCCCAAATTTGCATACCACGCCGAGAAGTTCAACTTTCTTCACGTTCTCCCTACGCCGACATCGTTACTTCGTAGTGTGACAGCCCCATTACTTCTCAAGATCCCAGGTGGTATAGCGAAAATGTGAAAAGTTACACATCAACGCCATGCATTCAATAAGGAATTCCCCCCCCCCCCCTACTTTTTTGTTGCAAGACATAATCGTGTTTGCCTAACTGTAATTAATCAAATCTGGTTGGAATTTGCTATGTTCATTAAGGACGTTCTGGATATGTGTGTGATATTAATATATTGCTCAATTTGTCTAAGATCAAAATCAAAAAGTGAAATAGTTGTTTTTCAACTGTGACAAATGCATGATATTTAAACCTTCACAAGTTTCATATGGTCATGGATTCTGCTATTATTTCAAATGTTTTCTGCTATTATTTGGAAGGTTTCCACTCTTGGTCTCCCTGTCAGAATTGAGTGCCCAGTTTCAGACCCATATACAAGGCCAATGAATGAATAAATGAATGAATCAGAATCTGACAACGGGAATTAACGATTAGCAAAAAAGACACACTGAAAGCAGGATCTATACAGTAATATCAAACTTTATTTACCAGCAAAGGACGACGTGTAAACAAAGATAGTCCCCCTATATAGAACAATGTCATGGTGGACGTCGCATCTAGCCCGGCTGTGACGTCATGGGATCCAGTCAGGCCAGGATCAGAACGAGGCCACCAGGTGGTGGAAGACCGTGCCCTGATCAAGACCAGCTCATGCTTCTGGAATGTGATGGCGGCGACTTATCGGTTGACCTAGTTATTTGATGTATGACCTACTTAGCGAGGTTATCTCTCATTAAGGTGAATCTGGAAGCTGATGTCCAATAATGAATTTCACTCAGTGTGTACCCTTGTTTGCATATGTATATATATATATATATATTTGTATATACATGTACATGGGTATATGTGTATACAACTACATATGAAGAGTTCAGGCGCAAAACCACGTAAACGCAATAAAAAAAAATTAATTAAAGTAGAAGATGTTTACCTGAAAACAATTTTAATTCTTACGAATTCCACTTTCTTGTGATGACATGATTATGGAGCAATGAACAACAAAGTAGGAATGTAAAACAATCAACTTTGTTATGGTTTGATTCCAATGTTTATGTCAGTTTTTGGATTGGTGTTTATGTGGTTTTGCGCCTGAACTCTTCATATATAGGTGTGCATTTATATACATACACATATGTGTATATAAAGGTAGATGCACAGTCGCATACCAATGTCTACATACAATATAGGTATTTATACATGTTCATATGTTCTCAGTTGCATCATTTGTTTTTACTTTTCTAGACATGCAGTAGTGTTTATTGTGCGGCAATGAGAATGGTAAAATTGTGAAAACCAGCGTGTTAAATTAGGCCAACCGAAATGCTAGAATTGGGCCAACCAGAATGGTTAAATTGTGGCAACCACAGTGTTAAAATCAGGGCAACCACAGTGTTAAATTAGGGCAATTGAAATGCTAGAATTGGGCCAACCAGAACGGTAAATTTGTGGCAACCAGGGTCTTAAAATCGGGGCAACCAGAGTGTTATATTAAGGCTACCGAAATGCTAGAATTGGGCCAACCAGAATGGTTAAATTGTGGCAAGCAGATTGTTAAAATCGGGGCAACCATAGTGTTAAATTAGGGCAACCGAAAGGCTAGAATTGGGCCTACCAGAATAGTAAAATTGTGGCAAGCAGAGTGTTAAAATCGAGTCAACCAGAGTGTTAAATTAAATCAACCGAAATACTAGAAATGGGCCAACCAGACTGGTAAAATTGGGGCGATGAGAATATGTAAATAGGGGCAACCAGCGAATTAAAATTAGGGAAACTGGAATGTTATAAGTGGGGCAACCAGAATGTTAAAAGTTGGAGCAACCAGAATAATACAATTTGCACAAGTAAAATCCTAAAATTAGCCGACAGGCATGTTAGTAGTGGGCCAACCAGAGTGAGGCAACTGGAGGGTTAAAAATAGGACAGCTGTCGCCATCATATTCCAGATAACAGCGATCCTGGTTCGTGAAATGGGAACATCAGAGCCAGGGTACATATAGGTAATATATATATGCAGACAATTACCAAAAACGGCCGTTTTAACTGCGCCGTTTAAACAATGCTGCAGTCCTGCAGCCAGTGACTGCTAGACCACGAACCCCCCAATAAGCAAGCAATCAGCTATTGGCAATTAAGATGTAGGAGTATAATATGATTAATTATAGCCAGGTAATCAACCCTCGTGATGGGGGTGGGGGTGGGGGTGGGTTGAGAGGGGGAGATTGAATGTTGCTGTGGGCAGCGTCTCTCCATAAATTGTGTGTTTATATAGATAGATATATATAGTCGTTCTGTATTCACTGACCTAGTTTAGGAGAGCGATCTCCAAACTGAGTCTATGCAACATCATATCAAAATATAAATATATATGCATCGCGCCTCACACTGCCAGCAACAGTGAACATCTCGATACATAGACGAAACGGAATGCCGAGTCCAAGACAGTAACTAGCTAACCAAACGGAATGGGTTTAGTCAAATCACTAACTGACTAACCACACGGAATTGCTTAGTTAATTGAAACAAAACAAAAAGGGCATCCCTTCAGAAGCAGCCATTATGGTCTCTTATCAACAAACAACACAACCTTCTAAATCTTGCTTATACCACATGTAATAGACATATGAGACTGTCTCAAAAGGTGCTAAGCAATATGGGACACAACTTTGTCCATGCTAATAATCAACATACTATCTGCTTATGGATTTCCTCAGGATAAACTGATTTCTTTTTTACATGGTGTTTCATAGGGATTTGAAACTTCCTACCGTTTCCTACAGAAGGAAAAGAAGTGACATAATTGAAGTATTTAAAATTATGAAAGGTTTTGATGAATTAGATATGAACCAATTTTTCACCTTGAATAAAAGAGAAGGCAGTCGGGGCCATACTCTCAAAGTAGTAAAACCCAGAGCCATTTCAAAGATAAGGCAATACAGTTTCTCAAACAGGATCATACATATATGGAACAGTCTCCCACAAAATGTCATTGATGCCGAGCCAATAAATTCATTAAAGAACAGATTAGAAAAAGCATGGGCTGAGGATCCAGGGAAATTTGACTCCTTATTCACCACATGCTACTAATTATTCCTTGTGTTGCTTATTTACTTGCACTCAAGCAAAAATGAGAGACAAATAAGTGTTCACACTTCCTGTCTACCATTCGCTATTTTGCTATAATCCCAATAGAATACATATTGATTTGAAGCAAATGTCCTTGTGTTTTCAGTGTAACCGTTTCTGTGCTATTTTGTGTCAATCATTACAATGGACACACAAAAAAAAGAGTTATCACCTTTTGAGACAGGCTCATATTCAACTTTCAGTGGACAGCATTTAACAGTTAACAAATGATCGTTTTAGGTTCTCACCTTTTTTTTAAATGTGAAAAAAAAGCATGAAATAAGCAGAGCTCATATATCATTAGTCAGAATGGAATTTCTCACGTTGAGGGCAGTGGATATAGATATAACCCAATGTATCTTTCATTTGTGCTATGTATTGAGGTGCATACTGTTTCCCTTCCTACAGTAGAAAACAAGCCTAACCTTAGGATTTAAGGACAATAGAGACTTTTAAGAAAAATAACTCTCTTTGTGTTCCGACACTGCAGTATAATCAAACAGGTATATTAGATATATATATATATATAGATATATATATATATATGTATAGATATAGATATATGCTTTACACATTCATTTCACACACGAAGATATCTATATTCTACAGCTGTGACACCGACTGTTAACATTGACTACACGTTATTTCTAAGCGTGGTTACTTCTGGGATATAATGGGGGGGGGGTAGATGGGGGGGGGGGTGATTTATCAAGGGTTAGGGCATTTAGGAGGGAGGGAGGGAAGGAGGTCATGACTATGACAAGATAAGCCCTTCAGCAACATTTCTGACACAACTTGTCGATGCACTCCTCAAACCGGAAGTAGAATGTGATGATGCAATATCCACTCATGCGGAAACACCCACCTAACTTCCAGTATAGGTACATACAATAAGGTCGGGGGGATGGTGGATGGGAATGGGTGGATGGGGGTACGGTAGGGGTTGGGGGTTTTGTTGATTGTATGTACAGGGACACTGTACAATAACACTAAGCACATACTGCCTGTCATGCATTGCTGTCAGATATCGTTATGCGATGACACTGGCTAGAAGTCTATATCATCATGGCTAAAGGGCAGACACACACTTGTACACGATGCTCTCAGGACTTGGTTTCTCCCAGCATAGGCGTTTATCAGGGATGATCTCATCAGATGGGTCTCTTTTGTATTTCTAGTATACCTTAATAGTAGTAGAAGTAATAGTGGTACTGGTACTGGTACTGGTACTAGTACTGGTACCAGTACTGGTACTGGTACTGGTACTGGTACTAGTACTGGTGGTGGTGGTAATAGTAGCATTAGTAGTGGTTTGTAATATTGACTTGATAGCACATACCTATTATGTTACTATGGTTACCATTCGATGATCAATATATAAAGGCACATCCACCATCTGAACATGTGACATTGCGTGGAAACATGAATGAGCCTGTGTAAGTCAGATTAACGAGAGCATTCCTACCTCTGGTAGTGGTACAATGATAATATGCTTTCAAAAGTTTCTTCATTGTGATGTAAAATGGAGCACATTAGATTCCCTCTCTCACGTTTGTTAATTGTTTTAAATTTAGTTGATTATTAAAATAAATTTGATCTATCCCCGTCCTGACCGTTGCTAATTAGTTGCCCCATTCACAATCAGGTTTTGGGGAAATCTTATCAAACAACACCATGCTTAAATTAAACCGTAATTTAAGCTTTCATTACCTTTGGAAATGTATAGGGATAAGACAAATAATATTTTGGGTTTAAACAAAATGTATTATTTTGACCTTTCTCACAGGATTTATATCATTTTTGTTTTCACAGATCATGTCACGTGTTATTAGTTAGCCATATAATTTAAATACCTAGAGCAGGAGGTTGGATATTTAGACGAACAATGATACCGATCACACCTGCCCAATAGGCCGAGCGCCATCTCATAGAACGACGCTTCCCAGTTCAATAATCAATAATCAATACTGGGGCGACAAGCGGACCACTCAGGATGCTGGAGTCCTGGCAGAATTTCAGACCCTGACCCTCTCTATGCAGTGGTAATCGTTACTAAATGCCTTATTTCATGCGATATGGAAATCCCCTTTGGGATATCCATAGGAAATGAACGGGTAGCGTAAGTGTGCAAACACAACCTGATATTAAGCAGTCATGATTGTAGAACGAATAAACTCACAGAGCTTTGAGGGATGTGGGAGAATGCTTACAAACAGAGAAAGAATGCATGCAGTAGATAGCTATACAACAATTGAAAGTGATAAAAAGAAGGGGAGTCACAAGACTATTACTGTATAGTGGCGAAAACAAGTCATTAGACTTAACCGTTATGGGCAGCATAAATACACCCATCATAAAAACAAACAAAAATGCATCATGACAATGATTGAACATGTACAGAACACTGACAAAGCTTGCCCAAATGTGAACATAGTATGCAGATATTCACAAAGTGGTTTATTGTACGATATGGGTCCTAGCAATTAGAGAGTCGGTTACCTAGGTGTTTAGCTTCTATGAACGCAGGAATGTCGTCGCATCCCACGACACATTCCAAATATTAAATTAGTTTTTTAATATATAACATTTCATAGCGTTTTATTCCATCGCTTTAGATTTAAATGATGTTTTATTTCCATCACCAAAAAAGTTTGTGTACCATCTGAAAATCGGAAGCCAGGCCCCTGTTACCCATTACCGATAGCAAATTTGAGAAGCTCATAAGCGATAACCCACCCTCATGCGCAGAGCGCATATCAGGCAATAAACCTTAAAGGCCCTGTCACACCTCACCGGATTGGGGGAAATAGACAGAAAATGAACAATGTCCGGTTTGTGTCTGTACAAGTTTTGAACATGCACAAAACTAGGAATGGATGCCGCCAGATTCAAGTCTATGGTTCTTGTTCAGTTTGATTTTGTTTCGTCCGTTGGCTATCCGTTCATGTCCTTTTCATGTCCGTTTCATGTCCATTTCATGTCCGTTCGTCTGGCGGCCTTAGACCCGATGCCGCAACACATTGACACATTTTAATACATGTTGATACTTATCACCACCAGACTAGACAATTCTGTCCATTGCTCAATCCTGCATAGTGTGACAGGCACTTTAGGCAATTATATGACATGCCCCCTGAGTGAATCTTGGATGCCTGTTTCTCTTTTGTATTTAAAAATAATAAATAAATAAAAAGGAAATCACTCATCTGGAAACTTGAGGGGACAGGAGGAAACTGACATTTGACATATTGAGTGCCATGTTTTACAATTGCACAATTCATACCATTCATCTTCCCACTTTCCCAATGGTAGAATAAATTATTATGACAGAAGTGACCAATGCAGTACAAACTGTCATGTATAAAGATGCATAATTCAATGAAAAAATGTCTTCTTTAAAAAAAATAAATCAAATCATTTACCTAAATTTCATCCCTAAATATCTACCTTAAATACTAGTACAGGCAATTATGTTACTCGATGTAATTCTTCTTCTACTTTTATCATGTCATCATGCTGTCGGTCACAATGCGACAAAGACTGCTTTTATTTCTTAAGCGCCGCTCTTTTGTGTGGTTGTGCATTTCATAAAAGCTGCTTGCAAAGTGTTGAAGTGCTGCTGGCTTTTGCAAGTTACTAGCAGCACTCTCTCGGGGAGCAAATATAGGTCTCACACCGGCAAGAACACGTCAAAACAGGCGCAAACTTGACTTTAGAAGATTAAAAACTCACTGATTTGTATATGGCCTAGTCAATATTGTGGTTGACTTAAGGTGGGTGCACGCGGACATATCATTGTACATGCTTGCACTTAGAAAATATAGTTCCAAAGTTAGTCAATTGTTATGAAAATTACTCTGAACTAAACCTCGAGTAGATTACTCTTGCCCACCTGATATTAATGATTTTTTAACCGATATGTTATGACTTAGCTAAAGGAAAAGAAACCTGACTCAAATCTTAAATCGACAGACTATGAACCATTAAAATAGATGAGTGAAGGGTGTCACACTACAGCAATGTAGATCAAATTCATCGATAAATGTGAACTAACCACATTTTACTTCTGCCAATTTTCTATACATATGCAGTTAAACAAACACAGGCAAACCACACTGATCAGTCACGTCACGCAGAGCTCATCAGCGTATATATTCAGACACAGTATGTTGGGATCAGTGCTATTTCCCAGCATAGCTTGAAGGTCATTGGAAATCATGAAGCCAGATTTCAAGGGCATCTGAACGATATGTGGCCCTTGGAGAGATTCTCTCTGCAAATTAAATCAAGGCATGCCTATCTATCAAGATTTCAAAATTAGTAATATGCAGGTGCATATGTAAATGATTATAAGTATCTATATATATGCATATACATATCAATATATTTGCATACATGTATGCTTATATATGTGTATGTGGATATATATATGTATATATATTGATAAATATGGTTATGTATCCATATATGTAAACACATATATATATACATATATTATATACATTTATCCATATATGTTTATATGGTGTTTGTAATTATATGTATATGTTTATGTATACATTTATATTCATGCATATTCATATGGACATAAATACATACACATGTATGTGTCATACATCTACATAATTATATATATGTATATACATGATATATACATATATATGTATACATATGTATGTAGATACACAGATATATATATATATATATATGTATACATGTATACATTGTATACATATATATATATATGCATATATACATATATACATGTATGCACACATATATGCATATATGTAGATATATGTACATATACACATACATAATATACATATATATGCATACATATTATGCATATATACATGCATAACATACATATATATACATATACACACATATATATACATATACATACATATATATATATATATATACATACATATATCTACATATATATATATATATATATATATATATATATATACATATATATATATATATATATATATATATATATATATGTGTGTGTGTGTACATAGCACAAGAGTATGTACCATCACCCTTTACTTATCTTATTATGAATATAAAATTGAATTTTAGAACAAGATAAGCCCTTCTCTCAACTGAAATGACTGGCTCATACAAACTGACGCTGACTGATATTACAGGGAAACCATGCTATTCATAACAGGTCACACGCTCTAAGGTGTGGCCTACAATGTTCTTCTCTCTCAGGTAATTAAGGAATGGTTCTAATCAGGTCATTCCTCCTCTCACCACAGCTTTTTCTCTCTCTCTATTACTAACACAGGAGACATGCACAATGTCCTTCTACTATATTATTAACTATCAATACCTGTCACCATTCTGGTATTCTCACTCGGCCACTCAGACACAGTCAATGCACTATGCTAATATGTCGTTAGACAAAAGCTACAATGCATGCAAACCAAATCTAATCAGATATATATATTTTTTTTTTTAACATGTATTTTTGTTTACTGTTGCAATCTTGCTCTCTTTATATCTATCCTTTATTCTCGCTTTTCTTTTACTTTTTCTTTAAAAAAAAAAGGAAAGACAAAATAAATTTGTAAAAGAGTGTAATATCAGACTAGGTTATAAACATACATGTCATATACAGGGCGCATACCGGGAGTGACAATATAAGTGCTAGCCACACAGTCTATATATATATACATGGATGATATGAACAGAGGGCCTGTATTTGAAGAGTTCAGGCGCAAAACCCCGTAAACGGCAATCTAAAAATGTAATTAAAATAACAGATTTTTACCCGAAGGTAATTTGAATTCTCACTAATTCCATTCTTCTTGTGATGAAATGATTATGGAGCAATGAACAAAAATATACAAATGTAAAAAAAAAGGAGTTTAATTCCAATGTTTATAAATCTCAATTTTTGGATTGGCGTTGATGTGGTTTTGCACCTGTACTCCTCATTTGTATACGAAGGAAGGAAGGGCAGTTCATTCAATATCAAGCTCAAACAGGTGATTACTAATGAAGCGGAGCTGTATCCTGCAGTTTGGGGGCATATGCAATATGGTGGCCCACTTCAGGAGAGAACTTGAATCGACTGACACCGCCTCACAAACCATAGTACCGGCAGTTTGACCATTTTACCACCCCAATGACACCTCCATGACAACTCAGTGACACCTCTCTGACACATCAGTGACACCTCCATGACAACTCACTGACACCTCGCTGACACATCAGTGACACCTCCATGACAACTGGCTAACACCACACTGACACATCAGTGACACCTCCATGACAACTCACTAACACCTCGCTGACACATCAGTGACACCTCCATGACAACTCACTGACACCTCGTTGACACATCAGTGACACCTCCATGACAACTCACTGACACCACAGTGAAACATCAGTGACACCTCCATGACAACTCACTGACACCTCGCTGACATATCACTGTCACCTCCATGACAACGCACTAACACCACACTGACACATCTGTGACACCTCCATGACAATTCACCGACACCACACTGACATATCAGTGACACCTCCATGACAACTTGTTGATACATCAGTGACACCTTATTGAAACCTCAATGACATCTCACTGATAAATCAGCGACACCTCACTGACATCTGAGTGACACTTCGATAACCCTTCTCTGACAGCTCACTGACATCTTCGCGATGCATCAGTGACACCTCGCTAATACCTTGGTACCACCTCGGTGACATATCGCAGACACCTCGCAGGTACTTCACTGACACCATGTGGACAGCTCTCTGACACTTCAGTGAAACTTCACTGACACTTTGCTGATCCATCACTTACACCTCATTGTCACCTCATTGACACCTAAGTGATACCTAAGTGACACCTCAGTGGTACCTCAGTGCAACATCAGTGACATATCAGTGACACCTCATTGACAACTCAGTGCCACCTTAATGACACATGCCTGACACCTTAGTGACACCTCAGTGACATTACAGTGACATATTGGACGCACCTTAGCAACACATCAGTGACACCTCAGTGAAACCTCATTGACATTTCAGTGAGACCTTACTAACACATCAGCGGCACCTGAGTGACACCTAAGTGACACCTGATTGACACATCAGTGACACCTCACTGACACCTCACTGACACTTCAGGAACACCTCAGTTACACCTCAGTGACGCCTCAGCAACACCTCAGTTACACCTCAGTGATACCGCAGTGACACCTCAGTGCCACCACAGTGCCACCACAGTGACACCGCAGTGAGACCTCAGTGACACATCAGTGACTCATCAGTGGTCCCTCAGTAACAGTTATGTGACACCTCAGTGACATGTCAGTGACATTACAGTGACACCTCCCTGATATTATTACTGACAGCTCAGTGGCAGATCAGTAACACCTGGGTGACACCTATGACACCTCACTGACACCACAGTGACACTTTAGTAACACTACCGGGACACCTTGTAGTGACACCGCATTCTGACCATACCTGGAGTGTACCTAGACCTTTTGAGTGTGTTTGTGTGTTTCTATAGAGTTCATTTCATTAAAGGGTCATGGCCAAGGCAGAGCTCACGCAGAGGAGCCGTGAATAGATCTAATGTACTTAAGGTCTTAACATTTCTTTGTTATTCTTGACCGCCATCACTCACCGAACCCAGCACGCTGCTTTCTTTAGGACCCAAACTTTTGTAAGCTGCCATTGAAACTCATGGGAGGGTCCTTAAAAAAACAATCAACACGAAATGGACCAGTGTGGTGCTTCTTTCTCTAGATTCATCAACAACCTTCGGAATTGGAATTAAACAGTAATTTATCCGCAACGATAACTCACACTAACAGGCAACAGGGGAAGGTTTTTTTGGTTTCTTTTTAGAGATATTTCTTTTTTTTTAGCAGGAATCGATCCATTCTCTGACTCTGAAGACGAATCGATTTAACAAGACGCAACAACATTTTGCGGACTATATCCGATGTCTGTGTTTTGTTTTAATAAATATATTTTAAGCTATTATTTTAAGTTTCAAAAAAGAAGAAAGGGGACACAAACAAATAGCTGATGGCGTTTTGATGTCACTGCCATTATTGGTGCCATCTGGACCCCCAATACTCATAGCCGATGTTTCTTTGTTGTCTTGGTGGGGGGAGGGGGTCATTAAACAAACAAATACAAAATGGTGGCATTTGGATTTGGATAGTGTTCACTGATATGGTTAAAATGCCCAGAAAGACGATCTTATTTTGTCTCGTGCATAGATATTTATGTCCTCAAAGGAAGACAGAGATAGTGATGGGGATGGGGATTGAGTTGGGGGCTAGGGATTGTGGGGGGGGGGGGGGGGAGGAAGGAGAAATGGCTAGAAGAGCGGGTAAGAGGGTGGTTACTCCCGCAACACTGTCTCTTTGACAGAGGTTTTAAAGCTGCATAGTCCGATGAAGTTATCACATTTTCAAAACCAAAACAATTATCTAGATATGATTCTACATATCTAACTTATATACTGGTGTATTTATTAAACATTTGTTTCTGCATAGAAGGGAACGCTGAGTCAATTTAATAGAACCTGTTACTGCAAAAGTCTATGGTGTCAGAGTTTTGGGAAGCTTGCCAAAACTAATTTTACATGTTTGCACTTCATATATCTCAAAAGTTTACCATTTAAAATAAAAGTTACTTCACACTAAAGTAAAATCAGTAACAATGATCAATCTGAAATATTTATCTCAGAAAAATGGCAGAAATCCTAAACGATCGGACTATGCAACTTTAAGCAACCCATTAGAATAAGTGTCGGCAGGTTGGGTTATAGAAATAACCGTAAGAATTTCCCAATCAAATGTGCTAAATATATTATTCAAAAGCTTATCTATCACAGCCCATCTCTGTTGAGGTGAATACTTGATGAAATCCTGTAAATAATTAAACATTGAAATTTGGATTGAGAGTGTTCTGTGGCTCCCATTGTGGTTTTTGGTTTCTTTTTTCTCTCTTTGCATTCTCTCCCATTTTTGTTTAACTTTAAGGCAAAATAGAAAAATACCACATCTACATTTAATTACTACTTAAACAGTTTTTTGCTTGAATTTAGGCAGGCTTGTCATTCACTCCTACCCTGGGTAGGGGTGAATTTTGGATGCAATTGCGAGGCTGCTCAAAGTTGTCGTTTCAGCGGGTAAACAAAATCAAAAGTATTGTTTTGGCTAAAGTGGAAATTTACTGAATGGTTAAAGCTGCATAGTCTGATGACAACATCAAATTTTCTAAACCAAAATAATTATCTGAATTGGATTCTACATATCTACCTTCGATACTAGTGCACTTATTAAACATTTGTTGGCCACACAGATGGGAATAGTGAGGCAATTGAATAGAACCTGTTACTGCAGAGGTCTATGGTGTCAGAGTTTTGGCAAGCTTGCCAAAATTAATTTAGCATGGTTGCACTTCAAATATCTCAAAAGTTACCCACTTAAAATAAAAGTTACTTCAAGCTAAAGTAAAGTACATTAGAACGATCAACCTAATGTATTTATCTCAGAAAATCTCAAAAAACCCAAAACCATCGGACTATGCAACTTTACCTAAGCTACACTGGCCTGATTGACAGCATCCATCTTGTAACAAGTCCAATAATAACTTAACGCTAATTTCTTGATGTAAAACTGATTAAATTATTATGCATTAAATTGCTACTCCACATTTAAGAACTTTTATTATTTTGAGATTTCTGTTGATTCTTCTTCTAACATAAAAATCGGACTGTCCAGGAGAATAAATATATTTACCACCTAAGATATGAATATAAATGAATAACACATAGACCTCGTGATTCAACACATGTAGGAATATTCAGCTTACAGACACACATGGCATGAGAGCTTATTCACATTGAAATACCCATGGGAGAGGTTAGGGCTGGAGGGGGGGTAGTGGGGGTTCGGAGAACGGGAGGGCTGGGGAAGGGGAAGGGGAATTAAGCCGATGTATCCATAGACTGTTCGCTTGTGGCTTGTTCTCTTGTTCCGTGTTTGCATGTGATGATATAACACACCCCACAGACAATGAAACTGTGCTTTACTTGACGGCCATTCCCATAGGTTGGACGGACCCAGGGACTGTATGGCATGTGTGACGTACTGACCGGGAACATGTTAATTGTCTGTGTGGCGCATCTTAAGGCCACAAGCGAACCTGGAACAAGGGAACACGCCTTAAGAGAACAGTCTATGGATACACGGCCTAAGCATGATGCACACATAACTAGCAACTAATTCCAATAACTCCGTCTGAAACATAATCGCAGAGAATGGATAGTTCTATTTTATGCGTGTGTCCTTCTTGTGTATTCGCATTTGCGTCAACTAAATACAAACGCATCTCCATTTTTAATACAGCTTGCAGTATCATAAATAATCATCGTCATTCTGCTTAATTTTTATCAGTTTCGTTTAGTGCTACAAATATCTTTATGTAGATATATACATTCATGTATACATGTATTCATGTTCTGCCTTTCATAACATCACTGATGGTAGTAGAACCCAAACATAACAGGTTTCCTGATCTACCTCCTTAGCTGGGGTCTACATAATGAGGGAAGTAATTAAACAAAGAAATAGGAGATATACCAATGTCCCACCCATATATGTATACGAGTTGTTCTCCGAAACAGGGTACCACATATTTGGAATCCATGTTATGATAGACATAATTTCTTTTTAAAATATAAAATCAAATAATGAGTGTTGTATCTGTGTAGTGAGTAAGCCTGTTAGCAATAATATATGTATTTAAGGTCTCCCACAAAATGTATCAAAAGTAGATGCATATGGATCGTTAAAGTGAAAATTTACACATGTACATACAAATTTATGTGAACCTTTTTACTTTCAACTCTTTTTAAAATCTTTTCTCGAAAGACATAATCTTTTCTCTCTAAGAGTGATCAATAAAATATTGCTTGAATGAGTTGTGTATGTTAAAAATATGTCCTGGATGTGTTCACTTTCCATCTAACACAAGATATTTTAACATATTGCATAATTTGAATAAGATCAAAATAAAAAAGTGATATCGCTTTTTTTTCTTTTTTGTTTGCAGCACATCGACAACAGTGAACCTTCACAGTACTAGGGATCCTGCTATTATTTGGAAGGTCTTCAGCTATTATTTGGAACGTTTTCACTTTTGGTTTCCATGTCATGAGAGTGGTATGCTGTAGCTGAGAATCACTCACATGTATACGTATATATATATACATATATATATACACATATCTATACATATCCAAAGAGTTCAGGCATAAATCCCTGTAAACTTCAATACAAAACCTTAATTAAAATAAAATATCTTTACCTGAAGGTAATTTTAATTCTCACTGATTCCACTTTTCAGGTGATGAAATGATTATGGAGCAATGAACAACAGAATAGAAATGTAACAAAACAAAACTTGTTGAAGGTTTTGATTCCGATGTATATCTCAATTTGTGGATTGGCGTTTACAGGTTTTGCACCTGAGTTATTTAGTTGATGGAGTTTTACATCCTGGCAACCTCTAAGGTCATATCAGGACTGTTTTGTGCCTGAACTCTTCGTATATATATATATATATATATAGGTTTATATATATATATAGGTTTATATATATATATACGTTTATATATAATATATAGTATATATATATTATTTGATTAATGGCATTGATCCCAAACAATTATAACCTGCAGTCAGTTCAAAACCAGATGCACCTCGGGCTGTCCAAGCCTTCGAAGACGCCATCACCTGATTCACCTGCTGACCCTTGTCACCTGTATTTACAGGTGCGACCTCTAGCGAACAGCGCAAAAAAACCCACTAAAAAGCACATCCTGGCCGCATCTCATAAAATTGAATAATTAAGGTGAATAGAATAATTGGAATGGCATGGGTAGGCAGCGATATAAGTATGTTAATCAATCATAGATTTGATTATGACTATTTTTATTTCTCTTTTTTTAAATTTAATTTAATTTCTTTTTTGTTGTTGTTGTTGTTTGTTGTCTATTATACATCATGTGGAGTGTGTTGAAACAGGTTGCATGATTAACCGGTATAAACCGGATGATTTCTATAATGATGTCTGACGAGATTACGCAGTCATATTTGTATTCTTACCCCCTATATGGCATGTGTCAATGCGTCTTAGATGAAACCCCTATACATCATACGCATGGGCCGTAATCGATTAACACGACCCAGGCGACTCGGGTCACCCGAGTCGTCAGAATTTCAAATAGAACACCGCGAGTGGAGTCGACAAATACACGTGCCGTGTGCAAAACAACCCAACCCCAGTAACCCACCTCTTGGCTGGGGTTTGCAAGGAGTGATGACGTCACATTTGCGCTGGTACCATCCTGCAGGATAACAGCCACCGGTACCAGTCATACATTTTTTTTTTGGTATTATCATAGATTAATGAAATGGAAATATCACTAAACTATGCCATCATAAAAATAGTTAAATCATATTTTGCTGTAATTATATCGGCTACTAAAAAAACTAATAAAACGGCCACCATTTTTGTCACCCGAGCGTGGAGAAGCTTATTCGATTATTCGACCGGAGTCTGCAGGATGTGCGCATGCGCCAAAAAGTGGCTCGGGTGACCAGAGTCGATTAATCGATTACGCCCAAACAGATGCATGTGGGTCAATAAATACACACATGTGTGTGTCAATGCATGTGTCAATGCATGCTTTCACACAGACACATTCCAGTATCAGATCTTTTCCCGATAATGATACCCCTCCTGTGTGTGGGCTGTTGATTTCTCTAGCCGCCGGGCAGCCACAGATGTCAGGCCAGCGTAGGTTGACCGTTGCTTATCCTGGTCACGGCACCTATAGCATCCTGGTCACGGCTCCAATGCTGAGGAGTGCCAACATGATGGCGAGAGATGCTGCGGGTCGCATAGCGCTGCCATGGACTTGTGATTCCTCCGGACTCATCGGAGGGTTTGTGCCTAGAAAAGAAAGAAGATAGCTTTAGATTGTTTACAGTTCATTCCACAAATAAATAAGGCCCTGTGAAATAATCAATTCGTATTCGTCACCAGTTATACAGATATGCCTACCCCACATTTCCCACTTGGCTACTACTACTCTGGTAAAAGAATTATTCACTTAAAAAGAGAATTGTGTACTTTTCAATTTTGTTTTGCATATTAAATTAGAATTGTGTGTATTGGCGTATGCTGGTTTAAGACTTTCTATAGAATGCGTACCCCCCCAAAAAAAGCATGTGTGTAGGCAGGTATTGCCTTCCCTAATTTACTAAATGCGGAACTCCGGTGAAAAGAAAATTGTGTACTTTTAAAACATGAATAAATAAACGAAATAACTATAAATTGTGTACTTTCCAAATATTTGTTTTGGCATACATTATTTTTATTTTGCATACTCGCGTACTCCGTCTTAACCCTCTGTACACAATACGCAAAAAAAAGACATATGGGTAGACAGGTCTGGTCATGTGTCGCGGAATCAATAGCAGGGATACATATATATCCGCTTTCGCAGCAGATGCACTCATCTGCTTCTATTCACAACAAATTAAGAAGGCAATGGCATCAAATGATGTTCTTCTTGCTTCATATACAGCTTCATGGATATTGATTCTGATAGAAGAAGAAACAACATGTAAAGTTTCAGTTAAGTTACTGTGAAAGAGAATAAAGAAAGGCAGTTATCTAAACATAAGTCTCCATTGAATAAATAAGTCAGTTACATACGTGTACATCGCCCTGTTAGAAATGGTTGGTTGTTGGAGTTTTACGTCCTGGCAAACTTTAAAGTCATATCAGGATGGGTAGCGACTTGTGACAGTGCACACTCATGGTGACTTTTTAGTGCTGGCCCACTGGGAAATCAGGCCGCTGGCACCATGACCCGATATCCCACCCAATTAGCTTATCCTGACACTGAGCTAACCAGTCCTTGCACTATCCTATTAATGCTGATCACCAAGATACAAAGCGACAAGGATAGATTTAGTAAGTCAGCGGCTTGATTCAACTGGGAATTGAACTCCTGATCTCCCACACGTCCGTCTCCTGTTTTGGGAGATCGGGGTATCCGAACCGAAGGGTTCATGGGTCCGAAGCCTGGTTGAGTGATACCAATGACTTAAAAATTGATACTATTACTAGTCACTTCCTAGCCAGGTGCTTGGCATTATTAGGAGAGGGCAATGACTGGTTGGCTTACTGTCAAGACAATGTGACTGAGTGGGATATGAGGTCATTGTGCTAGCGGCCATTTCTCCCAATGGGGCAGCACTATAAAGTAATCATGTTTGTTTGTTGTTGTTTTACGTCCTAGCAACATCTAAGGTCATATCAGGACGGGGAGTAATCATGAGTGCACACTGTCACAAGTCGGTTCTGGTCCTGATATGACCTTAGATGTTGCTAGGATGTAAGACAACAACAAACAAACAAAAACCCACGTGGGAGGCTGCGCTCTCCCAATTCGGCCACCACAACCGTTGTCATAGTTTACAAGCTATTACTTCCTGTGTCTAACTTGTTGTAGGATAGATGAACAGCTAAGGGATGTGCAGATAATTACTTACTACTATTACATAGTCATTTCTCTAGACTCGCTTATGCCCTCAATGTCATACTCATTTCAAATCACAGTCCACAAATCTTTAAAGGAGAGATATTCTCTAAATTATTCTCCAAATATCTCACACTGGTGTCTCTGTGGCGGAGTGGTTAGAGTATGTCTTTTTTCTAGGTCAGACTCCTAATCTGAAGGTTGGTGGTTCGATACCCCGTGCCCCCACCTCTGCCAATTTGGAGGTCCACCGCTGTGTATAACTTACAGTGTCATCAAAGGCCAGTTGTTCTCATACCATGTCTATGTGGTGCGGGAGGTTAAAAATCCCTTGGGTCGGTAAAAGTGTAGACTCAGGCTTTCTATCGACAAACTGTCTAATGATGAAAACAAGTCTATTAAGACTTATCCATGATAGGCAGTATAAATCTTCAAGAAAAACAAAAAAACAAAAAAACAAGCCCACATTCCAGCCCCTCTCTCTCACCGGAAACGAATTCCTCTGGAGAGAGACACTATTAAAATTGCAAATTTGGCCATTTCCAGATTCTACCATTTCGTTTAGATAAATATACATGGTTGATCTGCATATTCTACATATTTTAGTTGTATGTGATTCTTATTGAAATGGTTAATGTTGTAGATATTTGACTTGAAAATATGATAATTCAATTTTGTATTATTATGCATGTCTTGTGGGGCTGATGAAAATGGGAATCCAACCCACATCTCTTGGATTGCTGGGCCAGTGTGCTAACCATTACAACACCTAGGCTCCCTGATGGCATCACCCAATCCACGCCCACCTGTTTATGCGGCTGCTTTCCTGATAGGTCAGTGCGGACTGCTACACCTGTAGCAATTCAGTAATACAGTATAACCCTGTTAAACCAAACTTGAAGGGACCCTAGACATTTGTTTGGATTAACCGATCATTGGTTTAACCAAGCTTTGGTTTTGACTTTGACTTGGCTTTGGCAAAAACGTGGGTGCATTATGAATGTAATATACAATGTATGTGGAGACATTGATTAATATTTGTATGTATATACAGTATAACCCCGTTAAACCAAGCTCAGTTAAACCAAACAATCGGTTAATCCTAACTTTCTTCGGCGGCCTGGCAAAATACTACCATTTATCATATAAAAATATCTCAGATGACCTTATAACCACATGAAAGTTTGGTTTAACCATACCAGAATTTTGTTTGGTTTAACCGATACTTTGGATTAACCGACTTTGCTTTAACCAAATTGTTGTCCAAATCATTTTATCACAAGAAAAGTGAAATTAGTGTGAATTTAAATTAGCCTCAAATAGAAATCTTTTATTTCAATTAAATCTGTGGATTTGCGTTTGAAGGTTGTTTTGTCTGAACGCTGGATATGCAGATATAACTGCAACATACACCCTCTTATCTCACAATTGTGTTGGGTAAAATCCCTATTCTTTCGTTGCATTGGTGCCAACTTTTGTTTATTTTAATACTATATCATATATGTGAATGAATGTAACAAAATATGGCCGTAAGACCAGTGAAAATACCTCTATTCGCTGAATAGTAATTATAATTTCCCCTCAAAAAAGTAACTTTCCAATTACCTATGTACCTCTAGGATTTCTTACTGAATAATTACTCAGAGAGATCCATTGACACCGACTGACATGCACAAACAACCACTGACACCCATATATGCCAACCCATTGACCCTCATTGTCATATACATATATATATATACCCATAGAGACCTATGGACATCTATTGCCATCCATCGACTCATCAACAATCTCTGTGGCGGAGTGGTTAGAGTGTCTGACTTTTTTCTAGGTCAGACTCCTAATCTGAGGGTCGGCGGTTCGATTCCCCGTGCCCCCAGCTCTGCCAATTTGAAATTCCACCGCTGTGTATAACTTAGAGCGTCATCAAAGGCCAGTTGCTCTCATACCATGTCTATGTGGTGTGGGAGGTTAAAAATCCCTTGGATCGGTAAAAGTGTAGGCTCGGGCTTTCTATCGATCAGCAGTGGAATGAGGAAGACCAGTCGTCTATGACTGAAATTTCCCCTACTTAAACAACTAATGGACCCAAAAAAAAAACAGGGACACCAAGAAACACCCATATACACCTAATTACATCCACATACACCCATCGACACTTACAGAACCCCAAGTACACCAGCATGCACCGAAATGAACCCATATAGACACCCATGTTCACCTGTCGAGACCCATAGACACCGATATTCACCCAAATAACCCACATACATCCAGATACACCTATTGGCAGTCGTATACACACATATGTACTCACGTTTACCTTAGACACACATGTGCACCCATATCTACCAAAATACACCCATAAACAGGCAATCAAATACCTTATCGGCAGCTACTGTGTGATAAGATAACACCAACACTACAGCTGGCCAGCATTGAAAACAAGCCTGAATACCCAGGCTTATATGCTATGGACAATATAAATACAGCCTCAATAAAAAAAGATATATATTAAAAAAACCACCCATATGCACCCACTTACAGCCATAGACACACATCAGCGCAAATATCACCCATGTATTCCCTTATATATGGCGACACATGTTTAATAAGTGTGCCAGTATCTAAGTTAGATATGTACAATCAAATTTAGATAATTAGTTTGGCTTTGAAAATTTGATGGTGTTCTCTGTGGTGCAGTGGTTAGATTGTCTGATTTTTTTTCTAGGTCGCACTCCTAATCTGAAGGTTGGTGGTTCGATTCCCCATGCCCCCACCTCTGCCAATTTGGATTTCCACCGCTGTGTATAACTTACAGCATCATCAAAGGCCAGTTGCTCTCACACCATGTCTATATCGTGTGGGAGGTTAAAAATCCCTTGGGTCGGTAAAGTGTAGGCTCAGGCTTTCTATCGACAAACTGTCTGATGGTGAAAACAAGTCTATTCAGACTTATCTATGATAGGCAGCATAAATCTTCAAGAAAAAAAAAGTACACCCATAGGCACCAATAGGCACCCATAGACAGCCATAGACAGCCATATAAGCACGTATGCACTCGTCTGCAATCGTCTGCACTCGTCTGCACTCGTCTGCACTCGTCTGCACTCGTCTGCACTCGTCTGCACTCGTCTGCACTCGTCTGCACTCGTCTACACTCGTCTACACTCGTCTACACTCGTCTACACTCGTCTACACTCGTCTACACTCGTCTACACTCGTCTACACTCGTCTACACTCGTCTACACTCGTCTACACTCGTCTACACTCGTCTACACCTGTCTACACCCGTATATATCCATAGACACCCATGCACACCCATACACAACCATAGACACCCATATATACGAATACACATCCATAGACACACATAATCACCTAGAGTAGAGCTTTTTTTTCTTCTTCTTTTTTTGTTATGGGTGGATTTAGGCTGCCCATAATGGTTAAGTCTAGTGACTTGTTTTTGCTGCTAGACAGTAATAGTCTTGTGACTCCCCTTCTTTTTTATCACTTTCAGTTGTTGTGTAGATAACTACTGCATGCATTCTTTCTCTGTTTGTAAGCATTCTCCCACATCCCCCAAACCTCTGTGAGTTTGTTCGTTTTACAATTGGATAATTGTTTGGTTACCAATAGTTAATTTCTCTGAATGTCTTCACCTTGCTGTGTTAGTGGTCATTAGGTTTTGTTTTTAAGGTTAAAGTATATATGTTCATACACATCTAGAGGTCAGCATATATATATATATACCCATGTACGCCTATATACACCCAGGGCTGCAAAGGGGATTTTAGCCACCCATGGAAAACCCCAGAGACACCAAGAGAATCCGTCTACAGTCATATATATCCACGGACACCCATGGACACCCAAATATGAAGAGCTCAGGCGTAGATCCACGTGAACACCAATCCAAAAATGTAGTTTAAATAAAAGAGTTTTACCTGAAAATAATTATAATTCTCATTAATTCCACATTTCTTATGATCATATGATTATGGAGTAATGAACAAAAAAGTAAGAATTACAAATATTATTTTTAAAGGTTTGATTCCAATATTTAGCTCAATTTTGGATGGGAGTTTACAGGGTTTTGCGCCTGAACTCTTCATGTGGTCTGGCTTCAAGGTACACACAGGGCGTAATCGATTAATCAACTCGTGTCACCCGAGCCACTTTTTGGCGCATGTGCACATCCTACACACTCGGGTCGAATAATCGAATATGCTTCTCCATGCTCAAGGTGGAAAAATGGTGGCTTAATCCCAAACTTTTTCTTTTTTAAATAACCGAAATAACTACAGCAAAATAGGATACAAAGTATTTTATGATTGCATAGTTTAGTTATATTTCCATTTCAGTAATCTGTTTTATTACCCCAAAAAAACCATGTATGACTGGTAATGGTAGCTATTATGATGCAGGACAGTACCAGCACAAATGTGAGGTCATCATTTCTAGCAAACCTCAGCCAAGAGATGGGTTACTGGGGTCAGGTCATTTTGCACACGGCACGTGTTTTTGTCAACTCCACTCGCGGTGTTCGATTCGAAATTCTAGCAACTCATGTGACCCGAATCGCCCAGGTCATGTTAATCGATTACGCCCCTAGAGAGTCCCTAGGAAATCATTGAACACCCACTGACAGCTGGCCTATGCCTAGTGACACTCATCACCAACCATGTACCCCCATGTAAAATATTCTGATAAAACGCATTGGTGGGGAATGCAGATGGTCTATAATGGAATGCAAATTGTCTATTAAGGTAAATGGTATATAGTGCCAGGTGCATGAATGTATTTATGTAGTTGCTGGTGATCCTTTACTTATGGTCAATAGTCATTGTGTATTAGGTCGATAGTGTGAAGGAGGCACTAGTGATAGTGTGTATGGAACCTCAAGAGCTCTACTCACTACCCCCTCCCCCCCCCAACTGTTAGTCACGGATCACCACACACACACAGCTCAGGTGCAGGCCAAGCAGCCACACCACATGGTGGTGGTGGGCAGATCACAGTAGCCATGGTGACCCAGGAATGCTTACTGTTCATTGGTGGGACTATAAATGCTTGTTGCTCATTGGAGAACACGGTCAGGTGGTATGCCATACCAGATCCATGTACCACTATATAATAATAAACCTGAGGGCATTGTCTCTCTTTCTACTTTCATTCTTTATACTCTTCCTTTCTCTTCTTGCCTGTATTGATTTCATTATAGCCTGCCTACACAACCCACAGATGCCAGCCGTGGACTTTACTCCCATATAGATATAGCATTGGCATATAGACAAATCGTATGAAGCTTTAAATACTTCTCACCACAAAAGAAACAATGTATGAGTCATCACCGTTTCAAATACCATCCAAGTTTCATCATACCCATTTGAGATAAATAAATACACATCTAGAGAAATGATGAATACATCGATATCCTTTGAGGGGGGGGGGGAATAGACCCCGCAAGTTAAGCTAGAGTGGTTCCAGTTCTGCCGATAGATGTCCCTAGCTTCACTGAACGGGTGTAATACCTGAAGTGAGCGGCAGTGAAATTCCAGAAGGAAAATACAATATAGTAATCTTTTTTATTAGATATATTGCAAGGACACAACCTTGAATCCTGTTGCGATACGAATATCTGAATATAATCAGGCATTTTATTATTTTCCCAGGCATTCTTTACAGAGATATAGCATGTGAAATCATAGGCACTCGGGGAATGTACCCGAATAGAGTGGTTCCAGATTCTGCCAATGGATATCAGGAGGAATTTCTTTACTATATTTGAGTAAGACATTTGCTGCAACTGTTGCAAGCTAGCTTACCTACATTGCGGTGGGAAATTAACCAAATAACAGCATTAGCTTGCAGAAGTATATGTGTCAACGTGGTTAAGAGCTATCAGGCCATCAGTTTGTAGGGGAGGGGGGGAGGGAAATATGGCGGGGTGTCTGGCAGTGCAGAGTTCTATGCAAACTTATGACTACTTCGTGCAAATCTAAGATTCAGTGGGCGTGTTTACTTATCACTATTAGCGACAGCGCCGACCTAATGGCACATCAATGGACAGTCATTAACAGTCCTAAGCAGTCGGAAACAGTCATAGGCAAGCAGAAAAAAGCATACATATGTATCCATCCTCTTACAAACAGTCAGAGCTGGTAATTAAGCAACAAGAGTTTTGTCGGCTGGTTGTTGGAGTTTTAGGTCCTAGGAACATCGAAGATCATACATATCAGGATGGCTTAGTGTGAGGACTGAGTGGAATATTAGGTAATGCTGCTGGCGGCCTGGTCTCCCAGTGGGGCATCACTATAAAGTCTCCATGAGTGTGCGCTGTCACCAGTCGGTACCTGTCTTGATATGACGTTAGATGTTGCTAAGATGTAAAACACCAATAACCAACCAACTTCTATACGCTCAACATTTACCACCCGAAGCTGGCGCCATCTGCCGTAAAATACACCATTCCCACTACTGTTGGCGCCACCTTTCGGATACAGGACACAACAGCACCAGACAAATAGGCGACCACCGCATCCTACTTGATTGGTTTGGTTTGGTTAGTTGTTTTATGTCCTAGCAACATCAAAGGTCATATCAAAGTATCAATTTTGCAAGTCGGGATTCGAACTCACGACCTTCCGCCCTCGAAATTCTAACCGCGTCCCGTGTATTCATTTATATAGTAATATTATATTCTGTGAGAAACAATTTCAAAACATAACATAACCCATTTCACCAGGATATTACTTTACCAGTATGAATTCTGGCATGCCCACGCAACCACTACCCCCAAGTAGTGCATGACCAACTCGTTATCACTGGTTATTGCATAGAAATTAACCATCTAACCTTCTTTTTTTTCTCTTCTTTTTTGTTTGGGTACATTAGTTGATTAAGCAGGGGCAATTTTAGTCGCAGATGACTGGTCTTCCTCATCCCAATGCTCCTTGCCCTATCCTAATAATGCTTAGCATCTGGCTAGGAAGTGACAAGTATCAATTTTTAAGTCATTGGTTTGGCTCGACTAGTATTCAAACCCATAATCCCATGATCTACCAACACGGGAGACAGACGCTCTAACCAGCTACTCATTCAGCCATCCCGTCTGGTACTTCAAAAGTAAGCATACTGTGAATAGTTTTGTCTGCCCCTTAATGTTGCATAGTCCGATCGTTCCGAGTTTCAGTCATTTTCTGAGATAATTATATTAGGTTGATCGTTATAATCTAGCTTACTGAAGTTTGAAGTAACTTTTATTTCAAAAGGCTAACTTTTGAGATCTTTGAAGTGCAACCATGCACAATTAATTTTGGCAAGCATGCCAAACGTCTGACACCATAGGCTTCTGCCATAACAGGTTCTACTCAATTAGGTTCTCAGTATTTGCTTCTATGTGGCGAGAAAGGCACCATTATCTAAGTTAGATAAAATTGTAGAATCAAATTTAGATCACTGTCTTGCTTTTGAAAATCTGATGTTTTCATGGGACTACGCAACTTTAAAAACATAACCTTATTCCAATACATCTGTGACTCGCACTTTTGACTTTGGCACCGCTGTTGAAAACTGACCCACATTGACTCTAAATCTCCTTTTTCACTTTGTACCTGTCGTCTATTTGAGTCCTTCCACCCATATTGACTTTGACACCAATTTTCAAATTGACCATTATTGACTCTCAACCTCCACGTTTCCATTGAACAATGATGGTATTTGATTCTTCCCATTACGATTGACTTTGGCACCATTGTTGAAATCTACTCTTATTGTCTCTAAACCTGCTTGTTGATATTTTGAACATGTAATGTATTTGACTCCTACCACCAATCTTGACTTTTGCACCATTTTGAAATTTGCTCTTATTGTCTCTAAACCTGCTTGTTGATATTGTGAACATTTAATGTATTTGACTGCTACCACCAATGTTCAATTTTGCACCATTTTGAAATTTGCTCTTATTGTCTCTAAACCTGCTTGTTGATATTTTGAACATGTACTGTATTTGACTCCTTCCACCAATATTTACTTTAGCACCATTGTTGAAATTTGTTTTTGTTTTGTTGTTGTTTTGTTTGTATTTGACTCCTTCCACCAATATTTATTAGCACCATTGTTGAAATTGACCTTTATTGACTCTTAACCTCCATTATTGTTCCCATTGCATATGTAATGTATGTTGTTTTTGTTTTTTTGGTCTTTCTCATTCCACTGCTCCTTGCCGTATCCTAATAATACCAAGCGCCAGACTGGGAAGCGAATAGTCTCAATTTTTAAGTCATTGGTTTGACTCGACCAGGGTTCAAACCTACGATTTGACTTCTCGCACCCCTATTGGCTTTGATACCCCTGTTGAAATTGATGCTTCTTCACTCTAGCCCTCCTTGTTGCCTTTTCACAATTACGGTTTCTGACTCATCTCACCCCTTTTTACTTTGACACCATAGTTAAAATTAACCCTTGTTGACTCTAAACCTCCTTCTTCTTGACTTTGCAGATTTAGTGTATTCAAATTCTAACCCAGTTTACGGTAACCTACTGGTGAACCAGACAGGACGGCCGAATGACTTAGAGCATCCGTCTCCCGAGTTGGTAGACCGTGGGATCGTGGGTTTGAACCCTGGCCGAGTCAAAACAATGACTTAAAAATGTATACATGCCGCTTCCTAGCCCGGCACTGGGCATTATTAGGATAGGGCAAGGACTGGTTGGCTCAGAGTCAGGATAATGTGACTGAGTGGGATATCAGGTCATGGTGCTGGTGGTCTGGTCTCCCAGTGGGGCAGCACTATAAAGTTGCCACGAGTGCACACTGTCACAAGTCGGTACCCATCCTGATATGCCCTTAGATGTTGCTAGGACGTAAAACAACAAGAAACAAACCTACTGGTGATTTTGATTTGGTCTCGGAGCCTGGTAAGTTAAAAGCCCTTTAAACATTCCCACTGTTCACTTTGATCGACTTGATTACGGTGACCATCCTGTGGCCTTGACTTCTAAATGACCTTGACTCCCACTGAAATTGACCTCTACCGTTTTTCTCTCCATAGTGACTTTGATTCAGGCTTAAATAGATCGCCCTCACCTGTCCCCGCAGAATTTTGTCACCCGCTTCTTACTACTACTTGTTTGACCCCTGGTGACCTTCACCTTGCTCCTCCTGAAGTGAACCTGCCTTAAATTTAATTTTCTATCCACTATGACCCATCATTGAATGATTGGTTCGTTGGTTGTTGGAGTTTTATGTCTGGGCAACATCTAAGGTCATATCAGGATGGGTACCGACTTGTGAGAGTGCATGCTCATGGTGACTTTATAGTGCTGCCCCACTGGGAAATCAGGCCGCCGGCACCATGCCCCAATATCCCACTCAGTCACATTATCCTGACACTGAGCTACCCATTCCAATCATCAGGACATGAAGCGACACGTATCAATTCATTGGTTTGACTCAACCGGGAACCAAACTCCCGATCTCCTGCATTCGAAGCTTGCGCTCCACCGACTCGTGCACTGTGTCTGATCCCATCATTGAAAATGTCCCTCAATGATCCTGTTGACCTTTGCCATACACATTGCATTTGACGTTGTTATTGAATGTACCCACCTCCCATGATTATAACCTCACTGTTGACCCCGTCTTGGCTTTGTCCCACTTTTGACAATAACCTCATTATTCAGCCCCTGCTATCTTTTTCCCACTATTGACCTTGATCTCAGAAATCCTGACCTTGACCCCCCCCGCCAAGTATTTACCTACTTAACATTTGCCCCAGTTTGACTCAACCCGCCATGTTTGATGTTTGACCTAGATATATAATTGTGCGACCACCATTAACACTAGCTTCATTATTCACCCCTGCTGACTTTGCCCCACTGGTGACCTTGACCTCATTCGTTATGACCTTGACCCCCAATCCTTGACCTACTTAACCTTTGCCTCTGTTTGACTCAACCTTCCACGTTGATGTTTCACCTCAATATCAAATTTGACCACCTCCTTTGGCAATGACCTCATTATTTACAGCCTGTTGACATTCCCTCAGTGTTAACCTTGACCCCCACCAGACACCTGTTCACCTTAGCACTGGCATGCCTGTCGGCTTTGACTCTGCTGTTGACCTGAGCGGCCTCGGCAGAAAGATTTGCCGCTTCGCTTTAACCCACCGCAGCTTCGCCCTACCCTACACCTCTCCCTGTCTCCCTGGTCCACACTTACCGTCCCTAATCCCACCGGCACTAGAATCTTGACCGGCAATCTTGGCCTCTGGAAAATACATAGAGAAGACACCATACACATTTGACGGAGGCTATCTAAAAGCCAAAAAAAATATATGAAAACAAGAAAGGAGCAGCAAACAAGACGAGGAGGACGTGAAGAGACACAAGCTTCTTTTAAAATGTGTTTTCTGGATGCATGGTGTCTTCGCTTCCCTAAGGAGGCAGGCATGCCTACTGCGAGCTCGGTGAGGGTCAGAGGTCAGCAGTACAGGAAGAAGCCACGAGAGGGCGTGACAAGCGTGCGCATGCTCTGCGAAAACCGGAAGTGGATTCGGTCAACATATAATCATGATGGAGAAAGAAGTAACAGAATACGCTACAAACATGTGATATTCCTTTAGTGTGGATTGTACTTTGAGTTGAGGTAGGGATGGTATGGAGGGATTGTTTGTGCTATATCAGATGGGGGTGGGGTTTTGTAGGGATCTTTTAAAAATATATATATTTTGTTTTTGTGGAAAGAATTTGTCATATATTATTGATATATTGTAAAATTCACATGATATATCATGTATGGGGGCAGTATACGAAATTAAACGAAGCAATGTGCTTGTATTCTTTTTCCACTGGTTTGGACCAAGCAATATATATATATATATATAAAATAGGACAACAAAATGTTTGGGAAATATTTCATGTTTGTATCGTAAAAATAACGAACACTAGAATTGAGCGTGTGGTAACTGCTTACTATTAAATTACCTCATTGAATGCAACCGGGAAAAAGAATTAAATCCAGTCGCTATATTTATATTGCAGATGTCTATTTTGTCTTAATTTTGAAAGCAGAATTTACGCTTAGGGCAATATTTGCTTTGCTCTGGTTATTCCTATGCATTAGCTTTATAAGACCTTCACTTACATAAGACTTAATTACTGAGTACAAAAGTGTTAGTTTTAAGACAAGCAGCAAACTGACACCAATAATTCCGTTGAAGCAGACTGTATTTGGAGATAGAGGAATTTGTTTATTTTTTATTTACATTTTAGTGCTTTGCATCTCAAATAGAAACAAGTGGAGGTGAGGAATTTATCTAAATGTGATTGATCGACTATTTCAGTTTGCTTATATTTGTTATTGAATTTACAATAGAGTCTGCTTCGTTGAAGCACTAAACCACAGTGGCTAGACATTCCTCTAGAATTCTTAAAAGTTTGGCCAACATACAGTAGATGTATGTGAGGAGGGAGGCAGAGCAGGGGTTGATGTAACCAGATAGTAAGAGGACATGGTAAATGGATACCAGACAGTAAATGTGAACTATTTAATTTGTTGGGTCTAATTTTGTCATTAATATCATAATTTTGAAGTGATGTGTATATAATATATTAAGCAGATATACATATATTTACATATATATGCACATATATACATATACAGATATACATATATATTGACATATACACATATACAGATATACATATATACAGGTAAATACAGATATACATATATACTTATATCCATGTATAAATAGAGTTATATACATTTATAAATATATATATATGTATATATATATATATATATATATATATATAAATAAAGGTGTGTTATTATCTTTTATCATCATAACACCAGGTAGGACTGCCTAGACAATGGCCTGTCTTATTAGGAAAACAAATAATTCACTGGCTCATCAGAAAAAAATAAAAAATAAAAAATAGCCCAAGAATAAACACCAGAACCAATCGTTGAAATTAAGGGAAAGGTTTTCGTTGTGTTAATGGTTTGAGAATATTAACCAAATATATATATATATATATAGTTAGTTTGCATATGGACTAGGTGTTGATGAGTGTTTTGGTATTTTATCACTGGTGTCTCATTTAGTATGAATAATCTAGCAGGTATAGTTGGAGAGGGAGTTTATCTTTCTATTTTGTATTTTTTTTCTTTCTTTTTATATTAAGCATAGTAGGTGGGTAAATAAGTCACGCATGGTTTCATCTGAAGGAATGAGAGCAAGAAGGTGAGAGCCTGTGAGAGGTGGTGAGGCGTGCAGTATAGAATCAGAAGAAATATATCTGTATACAAATATAGATGAATATAATATATACATATATATATAGACAGCAAGTCGACACAGACCACTACAACATTGCTTTGTCCAATTCCTGGTTAATTTAAATGATAGTGGAAGCCTGAATTCATTATATCAACCCTTTATACGTGTATTTAGGCCCAAGTAAAGATAGTTTTGTACATCTATGTATATCCAGGGAAAGATAAAAAGAGAGTGAGGGCCTGAATTGATGCTATAAACTATTTCTACATGTATGTATACCCAAGTAAAGATAACAAGATAGTGGTGGCCTGCTTTCATGATATCAACCCTTTCTATGTGTATTTACACCCAGGTGAAGATAGTGGTGGCCTGCATTCATGATATCAACCTTTTATATCTGTATTTACACCCAGGGAAAGATAGTGATGCAGGTAAAGATAGTGGTGGTCTGCATTCATGACATCAACCCTTTCTACGTGTATGTACACCCAGTTAAAGATAGTCGTGGTCTGCTTTCATGACATCAACCCTTTCTATGTGTGTAGACCCGCTAAGGACAAGACAAGAGCAGAGAGTTTTTTCTCGGTTGAGTTGAATCGGCGCGCAGGCCGGGTGGCGTATTAGGAAGGCGCCGGGCTGGCCGAGCGCCGTGGGATACGACTACTGGTGGCGCCAAATAGCGAGTAGCGGGCGCATAATGCTTAGTTAACCCGGACGGCGCGTGTTGCGCCGCCTAGCACGAATCGCCCGAACCACCGCGCTGCTGACGCGTTCGAAACGCCAATAGATAGACCAGCTCATTTATATTATTCTGTCAACGCCCGCGATTGCCTACACCAGTATATACACATATATACTACCTATTTGCACCCAGGTGAAGATGGTGGTGGCCTGCATTCATGATGTCAACCCTTTATACCTGCTGTATTTACACCCAGCTAAAGATAGTTTGTCACCTGCGTTCATGATATCAACCCTTTCTATTTACAGCTGGGTAAAGATAGTCGTGGCCTGCAATCATGATATCATGCTAACATTAAATTTGCATGTTTGCACTTCAAATTTCTTAAAATTCAACCATTTAAACAAAGTTACTTCAAACACTAAGTAACACATTTTAGAATATTTACCTTATCACATTTATCTCAGAAAATAACAGAAATTCTAAACTATCGGATGAAGCGACTTTAAGTAACTAGCTTACACTTATTTTCAAATTTAGTTTTATTTTCTTTATTTCATTTTTTGTTTAAACCCACTAAAAACCCAGAAGTTGAATAAATGCCTACGTTATTTTAACCAAAGAATATCTGCTATTATGGTCATGTTATACAAGTTCAATAACTAGTGTTTTAATGAAATACTCTAACAGAAAATGTAATTGTGCCGAACTAACACACACGCCAGATGTTCTATTTAAAAGAAGCATACGGAGATGCTGTTCTCAAAGGTTTATAGATTCCTTAAATTTGCAAATTACAGAAAGGAAACTCAATTTTGACAAGACGCAGACGCTTATATTGTAGTGGCATCTGCCTTACTGCTATGTGGTATAGCTTCAGCATGGAGCTTGAGTCACCGATAGATATATCTAACGATGGGGGTGCTAGATGATAAATGATAGAAATAGAGTGATATATGATACAGCCAGAGTGATAGATGGGAGAGACATAGTGATAGATAATAGAGAGAGAGTGATATATGATATATACATAGTGATATATGATAGATACATAGTGATGGATGATAGAGACAGAGTGATATATGATAGATCCAGAGTGATAGATGATAGTGACAGAGTGATAGATGTTAGAGACAGAGTGATAGATGTTAGAGACCGAGTCATAGATGATAGAGACAGAGTGATAGATGATACAGACAGAGTGAGATATGTTAGAGACCGAGTGATAGATGGTACAGACAGAGTGATAGATGATATATACAGAGTGATAGATGATACATACAGAGTGATAGATGATAGAGACAGAGTGATAGATGATAGAGACAGAGTGATAGATGTTAGAGACAGAGTCATAGATGCTAGAGACAGAGTGATAGATGTTAGAGACCGAGTGATAGATGATAGAGACAGAGTGATAGATGATAGAGACAGAGTGATAGATGATCGAGACAGAGTGATAGATGATCGAGACAGAGTGATAGATGATAGAGACAGAGTGATAGATGATCGAGACAGAGTGATAGATGGTAGCGACAGAGTGATAGATGATAGAGACAGAGTGATATATGATAGAGACAGAGTGATATATAATAGAGACAGAGTAATATATGGTAGAGACAGAGTGATAGATGATAGAGAAGAGTGATAGATGATAGAGGCAGATTGATATATGCTAGACGCAGAGTGCTGGGACAGATATGAGAGTGTATGTGGGAGTCAGGTGATGGATTTTATAGGGATAGATAGATATATAGATAGATATATATATAGATAGATAGAGGAGGTGTGAGAGAGTGACATAAATTCTCTCCACTTGGAAGAAACACAAACTGAAAGCAGTTTAACTTTAAGCTAACGCATGGGGAAATGTGCCACTTCTAAGCACAACGCCCATGCACCACCTAGCGGGAACGGCGTGCAACAGTGGCAAGGTCTGGCTGGACCTACTGGTGGTAGTGGGAAGGCGGTGAGGTCTAGAGATTGCAGAGATGAAAGGGTTGGTGATGGTTGGGTGGGGTGGAGGGAGGGTGTGGGGGGTGGGGGGTGGGGGTGGGGGGTGGGGGTGGGGGGTTAATGCACTCCAAGATCAGGCAAACTCCAAAAGCCCCAAGCAAAAGCGACTGGTATTAATTTAATTCCTCTGTGCGATTGTAAACGGGTGTTGTAACCAAGGAAAGGAGCAAACAGGAATAACACTAACTCAAGCAAATACGTAAAATGATTAAAAACAAATAAAAAATATAAAACAGGTTTAACAAAAAAGATGTGTAAAGTGGAAAGCAAGAGGAGATTCAGTGGCTCAGGGTAGAGGGAGTGGGAGGGTTCTCCCACTCTATCCTTAAGTAGAGGACCAGGAGGCAAACAAACATATATATATATATATATATACGCATATATTCCTATATATATGTATATATGCATGTGTATGTATATATGTACACATATATATACATAATATATACATATATATATATATATATATATATATATATATAGACAATATATACCCATATGTATTTATATAGACATATATACATTTATATATCTATATATATATATATGTATATATACATACATATACACATATGGATATATATCCACATATGTATCCTTATATCTAATCCAGGAAAGGAGGGAGCGTGTACACTCAGCCATTCCTTTCGCAGAGGAAGGGTGGTTGGGAGGGAGAAAAATGCTTGTTAAGCAACAAAGTAGCAGCACACCGCAGGAAGTAGCAGCACCGCAATATATGAATATCCATATATATTCACATATGTACACACATGCATATATGTATATATATATATATATATAGATATACACACATAGATATAGACATATATATATATATAGGTATATATAGACATACAAGGAGAAGCGGGGAAAAACCCATGCGAAGCCAATGTGAATGAATCACCGCATGCAGCAAAAAAAAAAACATCACATGCCGTCACCATACACTATGCAGTTCAGTGGAGGCCTATTGGTTAGCAACCAGGGCGGACACAGGCTTAAAGGGGGCAGTGGTCGAAGCGGGTGACACTCGGCCTGCACCCTCCCTTCTCTTTGACCGGCCGGGTGGGTGGTGACGGAGGCGGGAGGCGGGGTGACGGGGTGACGGGGTACAGTCCGGCCAGGGCTCCCCGCTCGGAGCCCGGTGCCTGGGAGCCCCGGTGCCCGGAAGCCAAAGCCACGGAGTCCCTAGCCCGGTGCCCAGTGCTACCGGAGCCCGGTGCCCCGAAGCCCGGCGCCCCGAAGCCCGGAGCAGGGTCTTACCTTCCTTCACTAGCCGGACGAGGGAGACCTTCCCGTCGCCGATGCCGTTGGACACCTTCAGGTGGTAGTTGGTGAAGTGCTGCTCCTCCACTTTCTTAATGGTGATGCTCAGCTCGTACTCATCGCCGCCCAGCGACTGCAAAGGGAGGGGGACACAGGTTCAAACCCCAGCATACTACATACCAAGCATATATATGCCAAACAGACACACACACATATATATAGCAGGATTCGAAACCCACATTTCTAGCCATTCCGGGGCTTGGGTGAAAACCATTACACCACCTAGGCTCCCTGATGAAATCATCCTATCCACACCTACCTATCTATGTGGATCGTACCTAATGAGGAGGCTGAATCGGTAGAGCACGGGCCACCCATACGGGAGATTGAGAGTTTGGTTCCTGGTTGAGTCAAACCAATGACTTTTGAAATTGATACCTGTCGCTTCTTAGCATGATGCTCAACATTAATATGATAGGGCAAGGGTTGGTTAGCTCAGGGTCAGGATAATGTGACTGAGTGGGTTATCGGGTCATTATGGCAGTGGCCTGATTTCCCAGTGGGGCAGCACTATAAAATCGACATGTGTGTGCAGTTACAAGTCGGTACTTGTCCTGGTATGACCCTAAATGTGGACAGGAAGTAAAACTCCAACATATATCCATCTATATGGCGTATTTCAGTGTAGTCTACTACATATAAATATGTAGATATCTATATTATCTAATTCTCAGTGGGACAGTGAGTGCGGTTACAGAGTGCAGGTGTGGTGGTGCCATCATCGGAGCTGGGATTGGGGAGGCGGGAGCAGTAGATGACTATGAAGCGCCTGTCACACCATACCGGACTGAGTACCGGAGACCACCGGACCAAGAATTTTCTAGTCCGGTGCTCTCCGGTACACAAAATGTATCGAAATGTATCGAAATGGACTGTAATTGGGTCAATTGCCACCGGGCAACCGTACAAGTACCGTACATGTACCATACATGTACCGGACAAGAACCGGACGAGAACCGGACACATAACGGATGGGTACCGGAAATGTACCGGACATGTACTGGACAACACGGACAAACCGGACACCAACGGATGGGTACCAGACATGTACAGATGGGTACTGAACATGTACCGGACAAACTGGACACCAACTGGACACGTCAGTCCAGCAGTGTCCAGTAGAAGTTATGTGCATGTTCAAAACTTGTACCGGACACCGCCGGACACCACCGGACACCGCCGGATGGGTACCGGACATGTAACGGACATCGCCATACAGTACCGGACAGTGTCCGGTTCTCGTCCGGTTCCCCAGTCCGGTAAGGTGTGACTGGGCCTTCAGAGACTCCCACAGTCCAAGGAGGTGAGTGAGTGATGAGGGAAAGGAGGGATATTCCGGGTTATTATACTCGTATGATTCTTATACAGCATATATATATGTGTGTATCAGCTCTATAAGGTATATTGCATTATGGCAATATAAACAAGGCTTCGTTACTATCTCATTTCATCTCTGGTTACCTAGCCCGATAACCACCATCTATATAAAAATATTGTGATGTCCTATTTGTTTATACTTCCATTTTTCCCCGCACGGTGGGACAATTTGTGGCTTGTAATTACTGATAACTACCAGCGTTCCTCCACGATTAGACAAGGCGATATTCACCATCTACATACACATGATATACTAGGTGTTTTATCGATAAACCTGTCTAATGGTGAAAACAAGTCTATTCACACTTATCCATGATAAGCAGTATACATCTTCAAGAAAGAATGCAAACAAAATTAAATTTTTTATTTATTTTTTGGTACATTAGTTGTTTAAGCAGGGGAAATTTCAGTCGCAGGCGATTGGTCTTCCTCATTCCACTGCTCCTTGTCCTATCCTAATAATGCCGAGTGCCTGGCTAGGAAGCGACAAGTATCAATTTTTAAGTCATTGGTTTGACTCGACCAGGATCCGACCCCACGACCCCTCGATCTACCACACGGGAGACGGACGCTCTAACTCAATTGGCCATCCCGTCTGGTTAAGGTTTTTGAAGGTTTGATTTTGATGTTTGTCTCAATCTTTGCATGGGCGTTTACATGGTTTTGTGCCTGAACTCTTTTCTTTGGGGGCGGGTCAAATATGTTTATTCCGCTGAAAGTATTTTGTCAGTCCCGAAGCACTGGTCTTCCAGCCAGTTTTCAATTCAGGGTTATTTACACAAAAGGTATATAGAATAAGGTATACAATAACTGTTGAATACACAATTTTCAGCATGTAACATGATGAAATTCTGTAACCCAAAAGTTCCATAGAAATATGGTAACGCTAACAGTCGTGTCATATAACTAGATCAATATTAGTCAGATCAATGTGAGTATTTATTTAAGATTCATTCATGTATCTCCCTATGGTCAGAATATCAATGCCTGCGCGCTAAGCAAAAACTAAAAATGTCAGCTGAAAAGATATGTTAGCAAATAATAAAACCTATAGTAATAATAATTATATAAATGACAGTAGAGAACATAGGGTGCTTTTACTGACCTCTTGGAGCGCTACAAATTCGCCCTGTTGCTCGCCGCTTGCCAGCGTTGTCTTATTGGAGCCCTTGCCGAAGCTCCAGACAGACCTTATCGGTGCTGGGTGCATCTTCCCTTTGCACGCAATCTTCACGTCCGGAGTACCCGGCTTGGCATACAGTCGCCGGGTGCACTCCAGGCCAGGAGGATCTGCAAAGAAAAAAATGTTTAATAAAAATATACTATTGTGCAAAGTTAGCATACCATGTTGAGACTATTCAATACTTTCTGGTAATTTTTTTTTTTTTTTTAAATTGTATAATTCGCTATAATCGGCTGTAATGGAGAGAAAGATGAGGCAAGATAGAAAACAGAAGGAGAAACTGGTTTAAATAATATATTTAATAGAAAACAAATCGGACCTTGGCAGGTGGATCAACATGTATCAGGCGGCGACAGGGCCAGAAATCATACGCTGACTGGGATGCGCAACCAGGAAGTTCAAGTCCTATTACAGGTGGTAGTGCATTCAGGCAGATTCAAGGTGTGGATCAGTGCTCACCCCCTGAGAAAGAGGGTGGGTGAGTGGGGAAACGATGTGTATGGTAGCAGTGTCAAGAGCAGAGTGAGTGGAAGTAGGCAAGGCGATTCAGCAGGAAAGGTAAACAGACAGCAGCCTCGTGAGCAAATTACCCATGTTAGCCTCGGGCCAACACGCACAATTAATCCTTAAAACAAATTAATAATACAACATTCATTCTTCAATGTTGCGTCGGCAAAGATTGGCACTTCGCGAGCTGGAAGGGGTTGACCGTGATGGCACCCAGTGGCGCCGCCTGCCGTGCAGCAACTCGATTACCGGCTTTCCGGTAAGCAACAAGGGGTCTTTTATATGCACTTTATCACTGACAGGACAACACATACAAGAGCCTTTGATGAACCAGTTGTGGACCACTGGTTGGAACGGAAAATAGCCCAAACTGCAAATGTGTCAACTGAGGAGGATCGATCGGATGACCCACACCTACACAGCTGGACTCTACTGCCTGAGCTACGTCCCTCTCTTATTTTACTTTGAAGTCAATTTTACTCTAAAAGCATACATCTTTAGAGATATTTGAAATGGAAAGATGTGAGAAAATAACTTTGCACATGCACGTCAAAATGTTCAACGGAATAGCTTCTGTTGTTTGTTTGTTGTTTGATATCCTAGCAACATCTAAGGTCATATCAGGACGGGTACTGATAGCGGGTATGCAGGTCAATACAAATGCAGGTTTCCTGTGCTGAAGGTCGGGAGTTCGAATTCCAGCAGAATCAAACCAATGACGTAGACAATTGTCTATTCGTCGCTGCCTAGCCTGGCACTTGGTATTACTATGAGAGGGCAAGGACTGGTTAACTCCCTGTCAGGACAAATGTGATTGAGTGGGATATCAAGTTCACGGTGCTGGCGACCTGGTTGCCCAGTAGGACAGTGCTATAAAGTCGCCATGAGTGCGCACTGTCACAAGTCGGTACCCATCCTGATGTCATGGGGGGTGGATGAAAATGGGAAATATTGTGCCTTTAGCAGGAATCAAGCCCACACCTCTTGCATTTCAGGCCAGTGTGCTAACCATTACACCACCTAGATATGCTCCTTGATTTCAACACCATACCCACGCCAAAGGTGTCTATGTGACTCGTTGCCTGAGAGGTAGGTATTTCAGATACCGATAGGGGCGCATCGGTCACGCATGTATATCAAAATGTTCCTGCATTTTCACTATTCCGGCTTTGATTAAAGTTCAATCGCATTGGAGTATTTTCATAACTTATATATCGCTGGAAAGAACATGAACTAATCTCATGGAAAATATACATTAAAGTACCAAAATCAAACTAATTAGAGCATAGAAGGCAGTAACAATGTGGCAAAGGTCACAGTTTATTATAATGGTGAAGCAGGACTAAATTTAACAATTAAGCCGGCATTAGAAATGCCATAACTTTCTCCCCTATTAACATATATTATCAATATTACAACAGATTTGTGTTTGTCTCAGCAAGGGCTGTTGAAAGATATACTGTTTATTGTGTTTTGAAATTTTAGCTGAAATACCTATGAGAGGTCAGTGCAGATTACTATACAGATACGCCATTGGATGTTTCCACAATGTAAAACAATGTAAAACCACAAACAAACCAAAAAAACAAATGTAGTGGTCTGCACTGACATCTCAGGCAAGGTGCCGCATAATCAGGTAGGCGTGGGTAGTGTGTTGATATCAGGGAGCCTAGGTGGTGAAATGGTTAGCACACTGGCCTGGAATGCAAAGAGATGTGGGTTTGAGTCCCGTTCTAGGCGCAATATTTCCCATTTTCATCACCTGCACAACATGGGTTCCATGACCAGTATCCTGTACAAGCAATGCGCTGTATAGTTGTCGAACCTACCCTGTGTATGTATGTAAGTGTGTTGCCTGAATTTATCTAATTGTAAGCATTATAAGACTTACAATTCCGGTGGGACGAGTGTAGTTGTCTGCACTGACCACTCAGGCAAGGAGCCACATAGACAGGTAGGTGTGGGTAGTGTGTTGATATCACAGAGCCTAGGTGATGAAATGGTTAGCACACTGGCCCACGATGCAAAGAGATGTGGGTTCGAGTCCCGCTCTAGGCGCAATATTTCCCATTTTCATCACCCCCATGACACAAACAATTCAAACCCGGGCTCTCTGCCTTCCTTATATGCGTAAGGTGGCCTACTTAAAGAGGTCACATGGTCCTGCCACCAACATTATTGATGTTTACAGAGCTTCAAACAGGTCATGTAGTGAATGTGACTAGGGCGCTGAGCAGACAGTTGCTATGGTGACTGAGCGACCTGCCAATCAATAGGTCAACGGTCTTTGAACCTCTTGAACAGAAATCATATATATATATATATATACAGCTATCATATATATATATAGCTAAGAATCATTCCCATTAGATAAACTATTATTTGCCGTAGCATAAATATGTGTTTGTACTGACTACGCATACATATATGGAGTTAATATAGAGATTGGATAGTTTCTTGTAGTTCTACGCCCTGGCAACATCTCAGGTCATATCAGGATGGGTAGGGACTCGTGGAAGTGTGCAAGCCAAGATTCACACCCACTAGATAACCTATTATTTGCCGTAGCATAAATATGTGTCTGTACTGATTATGGATAAATATATGTAGGTAATATAGAGAGAGGTTAGGTTGTTGTAGTTTTACGTCCTGCCAACATTTAAGGTCATAACAGGATGAATACTGTCTTGTGACAGTGCGAAGTGATGGCTACTTAAATAGTCCTGCCCCACTGGGAAACTAGGGCACCAGCACAATGACCTGATAATCTCCCTCAGTCACATTATCCTGTCACTGAGCCAACCAGTCCTTGCCCTATCCTATTAATACCAAACGACAGGCTAGGAAGTGACAAGTATCAATTCTTAAGTTATTGGTTTGACTCGACTTGGGTCCGACCCGATGGTTCGAATCCCACGATCTACCAAAATGGGAGGCGGACAGTCAACTGATTCGGCCATCCCGTCTACTAATATCGAGATGACTATGCAGCTAATTATATGCACATTGTCCTTGTCATCACCACCCGCCCTCACTCAATTACTTACATCAGCTATACTCTAATAGCAGGACTGTTTTTGCAGCGACCCATCATCTTAGATTAGCCCATAACACTAAACTTATTATGGCTAACCCGACAAACACAGTAACCCCCTGTAAAATATTCCGATAATGACGCATTGGTGGGGGAATGCAAAGGTTCTATTTATGAGATAGGTATATAGGGCCAGGTGCATAGATGTGTTTATGTAGTTGCTGGTGGTACTTGACTCATTATAAATAGACATTGTGGTACTAGTAAGATAATGTGTAAGGGCACTTAGAGCTCTACCCACTACCCCCTCCCCCTTCTGCTAGTCATGGATCACCACACACTCAGCTCAGGGCAGGTGGTGACCAAGGGAGCCACGCTGCTTGGTGGTGGTGGGCAGATCACTATAACCATTGGGACCGCAAATGCTTGTTTCTCATTGGTAGAGCTGTAGATGCTTGATTCTCATTGGGAGAATGTGGTGAGGTGATATGCCATACTGGATCCATGTACGATATAAGAATAAACCTGAGGGATTGGCTCTCTCTCTTCTTTCACTCTGTATACTCTTCCTTTCTCGTTTTGCCTGTATTGATTTCACAATAGCCTGCCTACACAACCACAGACCCGAGCCATGGACTTTATACCCCTTCACAATCTACTAACATCTATCTCTTTACAATGTAATGTAAAAGACCGGAAGACCAATGCCTCGGCACTGAAGAAAATGTATATTCTGATGAATAAACTGTTTTACCAACAAACAAACAAAAAAACATAATTGGGATAGGTACAAGGGACCAGTTGGTTTTGATGGCAGGACATGGTTTTAGAGGTGGTTAACTGCCACCAGGGGCTCTTTGCATTATGTTATGGTTTGATTGCTGATGGTGTTTTTATGCTACCCATAACAGTAAAGTCTACTGACTTGATTTCCCTGCCAGACAGCGATAGTAACAAAACAAGGGGAACCACAAGACTATCAGTTGTGTAGCTAACCACATGCATTCTTTCTCTGTTTGCAGGCATTCTCTTCACATCTCCCTACCCTCTGTGAGTCTGTGAGGTCTACAATTGGCTAGTTGTTTGGTTATCTATAGTTATTTTCTATGACGGCCTTCACCTTGGTCATTAGTTTTGATTTGAAGTTTGAAGTTTGAAGTTTACCTCCTGGGTGAATCATGCCTCGCATGTATACTTTCTACGAGTTTGCTTGATTTATGAGTGTAGTTTATTTATTTTATTTATTAGTGATTATTTATTTGAATACACCTGCCCTGTATTATATCATGTGCAGAGAATAATTTAAAGGGTTGATGTGTATTGTAGTCTTTTTTACATAGTACAAGGTTCGTAGGAGGATTGCTTGAATGACTCTTCGTTCATTCATTTAACATTTTGAATTATATCATAGTCAAAACACAAAAAGGGTATATACCAGTGAATCCATGTTGATTCATTCAGGATTTGCACAATTTATATATAATACCAAACGGTGGTTAAGTTTTAGTGTCGTTCTGTTAATCTAATATTCTGTTAATTGGCGATATAGATATTTAACACATAATGGTACAGATGGATTCCACCAGATGGCAACACTATATTGAAACAGGACTGTGCGCAAGTCAGGAATATAGCCGAGAACATAGATATAAACACAGTCTCTGAATATAGTCAGAGACCGTGATTATATATATAATATAGTGATTGTTCAACGCAACATTGGTTCAGGGATAGATAAAAGATTCACCCGGTACTTGTAGTACACGGGTGAATACCAACCCTATATAAATACGGTCGAAAATAGCATTAGTATGGAACAACAAGTAGAATGCCTGGCACCAGTGTCAAATGGCTACTTATATCAACACAGAGTTGGTGAATGAGAGAGAATGCAAAAAGACAAGATGGCGGCCGCAGAACGCCGTCGATTTCACTTTTAAATCTTATTAAACTAGATATTATATTATATTTTTCAACTCAAAGGTAGCGGGCTATCAATAAGACAGATGTAAAGAATAAATGTTGCTTCTTAGATTGTGAAATTAGGCTCTCAATTCTTTGACCCGCATTTTAGACAGCTTTTATATAGGGTTGGTTTGCACCCCTACTGCAGCAGTACGGGGTGAATCTTATGTGGAGCCTAGCTTTAACCTGTGCACAACACAGGTTAAAGCTAGTGTCATGGGGGTGATGAAAATGGGAAATATTGTGCCTAGAGCGGGACTCAAACCCACATCGCTTTGCATTCGAGGCCAGTGTGCTAACCATTACACCACCTAGACTCCCTGATATCACCACACTACCCATGCCTAACTGTGTATGTGGTTACTTGCCTGAGAGGTCGGTGCAGGCTACTACACTCATCCCCCTGGAATTGTAAGTCTTTTATATGGTCATTTAATGCTTACAATTACATACATACAGGCAACGCACTTACACATACATACACAGGGTAGGTTCAACAACCATACAGCGTGCAGCTTGTACAGGATCATGGTCACGGCAACCAGTGTCATGGGGGTCATGAAAAGAGGAAATATTGCGCCTAGAGCGGGACTCAAACCCACATCTCTTTGCATTCTGGGCCAGTGTGATAACCATTACACCACCTAGGCTCCTTGATTGATATCAACACACTACCCATGCCTACCTGTCTATGTGGTTATTTGCCCGAGAGGCCAGTGCAGCCCACTACACTAGTGTAGCCTAGTCTGAAGATAGTAGAGGAATGGATTGAATGATTGTTTGTTGGTTTATCCAGCTAGAACAGGAATATACCACCCCACCAGTTAAACTGGAAAGTACCGAACTAGAGTGGTTCCAGATTCTGCCAATATATGTCACTGGCTTAACTTGCGGGATCTATTGATTGAATGAGTGCGATTTGGTGGATTCAACATTGGCGCAATACGCAATGCAGTTGGGATAGAGAGAACAACATCAAATCCAGTGATTGCTCTATCTACTTACACAGAATCTCAAGCTTGGCTTTGGCGATGACCGGTGGGAAGTAGGGCATCTTGGACGAGCACGTAACCTGCTTTCCATTGTCGTCCTTGTTCGGGTTCTCGGTAAGGTACTTGAAGGTGGCATTGTAGGTCTTGGCCAAGAAGCCATTCTCGTCGGCCCCGTCATTGGCGGTGTAGTCCTTGATGAAGGTTGATGTCATGTCCTTCCCATCGAAGTCAATACCAGTCTTCGGGGCCTTATCATTGCCGTCCATGTAGACACGACAGGAAATGGCTGACTCAACACCGTAGCGCATCTGCAGGGTGCCCCCTTTCGGCACTTCCTGTTCGACGCCATCAGTGCGCAGGTACATGAGCTTGACAGACTTCGGGGGAACTGTGAGATGAGAAAGTCAGGAGGTGATGTTAGTGTTATGTATGGATTATTACACAGAAAGAGTACCAGGGATTAGTTGAAGCTGATAAATCATCTGCAGCGTGCCGTGTTGAGGCACTTCCTGTTCGACGCCATCAGTGCACAGGTACATGAGCTTGACAGACTTCGGGGGAACTGTGAAGTGATATAGAAGGTCACACTAGTGTTATGTATGGATTATTACACAGAAAGAGTACCAGGGATTAGTTGAAGCTGATAAATCATCTGCAGCGTGCCCCTTCGAGGCGCTTCCTGTTTGACGCCATCAGTGCGCAGGCACATAACCTTGACAGACTTCGGAGGAACTGTGAGATGACAAAGTCAGGAGGTGATGTTAGTGTTATGGATGGATTATTACACACACACAGAGTAGCAGAGATTAGTTGAAGCTTATAAATCATCTGCGGAATGCCCCCTTGAGGCACTTCCTGTTCGGCACCATCAGTGCCAAGGCACATAACCTTAACAGACTTTGGAGGAACTGTGAGATGAGAAAGTTAGGAGATGATGTTAATGTTATGGATGGATTATTACACACACAGAGTACCAGGGATTAGTTGAAGCTGATAAATCATCTGCAGAATGCCCCCTTGAGGCACTTCCTGTTTGGCACCATCAGTGCCCAGGTACATAAGCTAGACAGACTTCTGGGAACTGTGAGATGAGAAGGACAAAGGCGATGTTAGTGTTGTTATATGTGGATACTCAGAAGAGAGAGAGAGGGGAGAGGACATAGGGGAGGTGAACATGATGAATACATAGAGTGGAGTAATATTATGCCATCTAGGTTGGTATGGGGGAGGGAGAGAATCGATAAGGGGATGCTTATATCAATTATGAGCCCAATCTGTAGTGACATCAACACTAGAGAGGCATATTACACCCGACTTGTTGTTTTTTGTTTTGGGGGAGTTTTCAGTCGCATTGGTGCACTGAAGGCTGCAAATTTGCAGGACTGAAAGACCACCGCTGAAAGCAGTCCCATGTGGTCGGGAGTTGGCTTCCGATGGGTAGTGATCAGAGGAATTGGGGGGGTAGGGGGAAGGGCAGGGGAGGAAGGAACAAGGCAGCCTAAGAGCCCAACCACAGTCCTCTGAGAGGGCCGGGAGAGGCTGGGTGGTTGGTGTAGTTTTACACCCCAGTAAGACCCTAGGCCATACCAGCAAGTACACTGACTTGTGACAGCGTGCACTCATGGTGACTTTATAGTGCTGCCCCATTGGGAACTCAGGCCGCCGGCACCCTGACCTGATGTCCCATACAGTCACAATATCCTGAGACTTTGCGCACAGTCCCTGTCCTGATCTCATAATGGCAAGCGCCAAGCAGCAACAGGTCCCTATTTTATAAGTCATTAGTTTGACTCGACCAGGATCCAAACTTCAGTCCCTCCAGATTCACCGATATGCACAGTAAGTCCGGCCAAGCCAGAGGAAGAAGTGAAGTGAGGATGGGATTAGTTAGGCAGTGGGTGGCATTACCTGTTAGTTGTTAGTGAAAATTAGTGGTCAGTTGGTAGTGGTGTCAAGTCAGCTATGGCGATGAGGTGGGGCCTGCTAGTCCTCGGTGTCATGGTCTGGGCGACCGACAGTGTTGATGATGTCTGCGTTATGGCGGTAGAATCGAGCAAGTGCGTTCCAGGATGACTTGGAAATTCTGCAGAGGATAGCCAGAGCAGCCCTATTGTCCTGACAACCACTACCCTTAAAACAGGGTGTCACTTCTTGAAAGATGTCTAAGTACAGTTCATTCTTTGCGGTATTCAATTCAAATACAATGCTTTGTTTTGCATTTCCTTGTACCTGTCTATCTTATACTGTTATACATTTCTTTAGTGTTTTTTTTAAATTGAGCCTTGGGGTTGGAGGACCAGTGCATCGTCACTCACATGTCATTCAGAGGGACAAAACCACTTGAACTGGTGTTTGTTGGGGTTTTACATCCTGACAACATATAAGGTCATATCGGGATGTGTACCAACTTGCAACAGTGCAGATCTATTGCAACCTTATAGTGCTGGCCCACTGGGAAACGGGGCCACCAGCACTGTGACCCAATTTCCCACTCAGTCACATTATCCATATACAGTATAACCCCGTTAAACCAAGCTCGGTTAAACCAAACGATCGGTTAATCCAAATTTGTCCAGCAGCCTGGCAAAATACTACCATTTATCATATAAAAAAGTTGGTTAAGCCAAACTATCGGTTAATCCAAACAAAAGTGTCGGACCCCAGGCCACTCCGCTATGGTTGAATGAAACTTTCATTTCATTATAAGGTCATCTGAGACCCCGCTGACTTTTTATATGATAAATGGTAGTATTTTGCAGAGCCACCAAAACAAGTTTGGATTATCCGATGGTTTGATTTAACCAAAGACCCTATAATACTAAGACGGCTCACTCAGCCTGTACTGTGTAATCAAAATGATCAAACCCACCACTTGGTGCGCTGGCTGTTCTCTTGGTTAAACAGTCGCTATATTAAATGTATAAATGTATATGTTGAATGTGAAAGATTTGTGATGATGGCGATGATGATGTTGATGCTGATGATGATGTGTATTTGTTCATAACAATTTCATATTGATGTATATTCATACTTACCTATCGCATGTATAATATAATTGTATGTGTTTACATGTGAAACACCAACCAGCAGCTGGGCTGATCAAACCCACCACAAGGTGGCACCACAAAATTTACATTGGAGAGATAGGGAGTGAGCCGTCTTAGTATTATAGGGTCTTTGGTTTAACCGAGCCTGGTTTAACAGGGATATACTCTACATACATAATAAACAATATACTCTACATACATAATAATCAAAGTGCCCACATACATTGTATATTACATGTGCAATACATGCTTACTCAAAGTAAAAATCAAAGCCAAAGCTTGGTTAAACAAATGATCGGTTAATCAAAAAAAATGTCTAGTGTCCCTTCAAGTTTGGTTTAACAGGGTTATACTGTACTGAGCTAACCAGTTCTTGCCCTATTCTAATAATGCTGACTGTTAGGCTAGGTAGCAACAAGTATAAATGTTCTGAGTCGTTGGTTTGGCTTGGCCGGTAGTCAAAGTGTAAATCTTCTACAAGGGTAGCCTATGCGCTTACCGATTTTGCCACCGCTTCTCGTCGGCTGACTGAGAAGATGCAGGGAGTAATAAGTAATAGTTAGAATCTTCCCACCAGGCTTGGTGGCCTAATCGGTAGAGTGCGGGCTTCTTTTACGGAAGCTCAGGAGTATGGTTCCCAGTTGAGTCAAACCATTGACTTTAAAATGGATACTTGTCGCTTCCTAACCTGGCACTCGGCACTAATAGGATATGGCAAGGATTTGTTAGCGCAGTGTCAGGATAATGTGACTGAGTGGGATATTGGGTCATGCTGCCTGTGGCCTGATTTCCCAGTAGAGAAGCCCTATACGATCAGGCATGAGTGTGCACTGTCACATGTCGGTACCCATTCTGATATGACTTTAGATGTTGCCAGGACGTACAACTCCAACAACCAACTAACTAGAATCTTCCCCGATGGCGAGAATTCTGAGACTTAATTCATCATGATCTAATATCAGTATCACCCTCGTTGCAGTGGCCTGTATTTAGTGGAAGCTCCTGAATGCCATGTCCCCACCCCCGCCCCCACACACGCACCCTCCCATTTCACCACCCTTCCCCTCCCCTCCCAACCCCACCACATCCTCCCCTTCATCCCCTGAGGTCATTTCCTCCATGGCCTCTGATGGTCCTCCGAATCCAAGCAGCTCACTATGCAAATAACCACAACATCGACCTTCCGTCCCCTTCAATGGGAATGATGGATCATATCCGGTACCAAAATCAGGCACCAGCCCAGGCTGTATATAGTGCAATCTCGTTTAGGAACTGGATCCTGGTCTTGTATGCCCCTGTTTTAACCTCATAGATGCTTTAAGCTGCATGGGAACGATACTTTCATCGCCTTCCTCGAACCCAAGTTGGTTGGTTGGTTGTTGGAGTTTTACATCCTGGCAACATCTAAGGAGATATCAGGATGGGTACTGAGTTGTGACGGTGCACACTCAAGGACATTTAGCGTAAGCAGACGACAGAGAGTGAATCTTAGAAGGGCTTCTTGGCGAGGGGACACTGAGGCATGGGGAATCAATACGTGGGCACGCCCTTTGGGATGAGGATTTATGACATCCGCGCCCTTTTGTTGACCATTCAATGTTGGCTGATGGAAGCAATTTCATGCTTGGAGACTGTGAACTGGAAGCTGAGTTCCCAAGGGCGCCATTCATTGGAGGATGAAACTATATATCGACTGCTCCACAACGCTGTCGCAATGTGACGGAGTGTGGATAATTACACCGCGCTTTATATACTTAGGCTGGTAATGGTAACGCGTATTTGTTATATTTGGTTATGTCACTTGGGGTGAGGCGAAATGAGGAAAATTTTACGTAAAGCAGGATTCGCACCAGCAATTCTTGCCATTGCAGGTCTAGTGTGCTAACGATTAACCTATCTAGACACCGTAGTGTCAGGATTGTGTGAATGCGCTTTCGCTTTATTTGGATTTGTCATTGGGGTGATGAAAATGTGAAAATATTGGGCCTAAGGCAGGATTCGCAGCGGCAACTCTTGCCATTGCATGGTTATTGCGCTAACGATTAAACTACCTAGTAGAGACCTTAATGTCAGGATAATTTTACTGAATTCGTTTGTGTATTTGTTTGTTGTTGATTTACGTCCAAGCAATATCTAAGGTAATATCAGGACGGGTACCGACTTGTGACAGTGCGCACTCATGGCGACTTTATAGTGCTGCCCCACTGGGAAGCTACTGAGTGGGATATCAGGTCCTGGTCCTGGGGTGCCTGGTGTCCCAGTAGGGCCGAACTATAACGTCGCCATCAGTGTCCACTGTCACCAACTCGGTAGCCGTCCTGATATGAACTTAGATGTTGCCAGGACGTGAAACCCCAACAACCAACCACCCAACCAACCTAGATATCCTGATGCAATCACTGATACACATCGACCTATCTATGTGGCAACGTGCCTGGTAGGTCTATGCAGATAACAGTACTACACTTACCCCCCCCCCCCCCCACCCACCCACCCCCCTAGAATTTTAAACTTTTAAATAGTTTAGGTGCATAAGTCGTTTAATACTTACAATCACATGCAATAGCCAGACACAGGGTAGGTTCAATAAGCACATATCACATAGTTTGCACAGTATCCATGTCATGGCAACCGGAATGGCAAGACATGTGGAGGGGGTGTCTAGGTAGTGTAATGGTTCGCACATGGTCGTGTTCTCTGTGGCGGAGTGGGTAGAGTGTCTGACTTTTTTCTAGGTCAGACTCCTAATCTGAAGGTCGGTGTTTCGATTCCCCGTGCCCCCACCTCTGCCAATTTGGATTTCCACCGCTGTGTCTAACTTACAGCATCATCAAAGGCCAGTTGCTCTCATACCATGTCTGTGTGGGGTGGGAGGTTTAAAATCCCTTAGGTCGGTAAAAGTGTAGGCTTGGGCTTTCTATCAACAAACTGTCTAATGATGAAAACAAGTCTATTCAGACTTATCCATAATAGGCAGTATAAATCTGTAAGAAAAAAAAACAAAAAACAAAAACACTTGACCCAGAATGGCAAGAATTGTTGGTGCAAATCCTGCTCTAGGCACAATATTTACCATTTTCATCACCCGGACAACAGGACGGGCACCGACTCGTGACAGTGTGCACTTATGGCCAGTTTATAGTGCTGCCCCACTGGGAGACCAATACAGCAGCACCCTGATCTGATATCCCACTCAGAACATTATCCTGACATCCAGTCAACCAGTCCTTGCCCTATCGTAATAATGCCAAACGCCTGGCTAGGAAGCAACAAGTATACATTTTTGTAAGTCATTGGTTTGATTCACCCGGGAAAAGATTGATTGATTGATTGATTGATTGGTGGTTGCTTTACGCTGTGTCGGCAGCATAAGCCATATTCAGGGCTAACAGGAAAAGAATACCTCACCTTCCGCAAGGGAGGCTTGTGCTCTATCGATTCAGCCACCACCTCCCGTGGACACAATTATTGATCACTGTGGTCTGTCACTTGAGTCATAACTGATTGTAATATATGTTGATGTCGACACTGTGAGTAAAGGTGCCTAGTCCGATGGTTTTGAGTTTCTGTCATTTTCTTATATAAATATATTAGGTTGATCACTGCGATCTACCTTACTTTCTACATTTTGAGATTTTGGGAAGTAAAACTATTCTAAATTAATGTTGGCAAGCATACCAACACTCTGACACAACAGGCTTCTACAGTTACATATTATATTAAATTGCCTCAGTATTCCCTTCTATGTGGTGACAAATGTTTAATAAGTGCACCAGTATCTAATTTTGATATCTAGAATCAAATCTAGATGATTGCTTTGGTATTGAACAAGTTTTTATCGGCCTATTCAGCTTTGATATATAATTACTACCATATATGTAAGACACTATGCACACAAGACATGTCTTGAGGTAAAGCGATGGTGAGGGCGGTTAGGGTGGGTGTTGTGGGAGCGGGGGTTTGGGGGGGGGGGGGGCTGGAAGATGACCCTATCTGTCCCAGGGTCTACTATGTTATCGTTCTAAAGTAGCGTCGATATCGTAAATCGAATCAGATACATTGCGTCCTCTACAAGGTTTTCTTTCCCTTTCATTATTCTGTCTGTCTGAAGGGGGGGGGGGGGTGGGGGTTGTTTTCGTAGCGTGGAGTGGTGTAGTGTGGTGTGGTGTGGTATGGTATGGTGTGGTGTGCTATGGTATGGTATGGTATGGTAGGGTGTGGTGTGGTGTAGTGTGTTTTGGTATGGTATGGTATGGTATGGTGTGGTGTGGTGTAGTGTGGTGTAGTGTGTTGTGGTATGGTATGCATGGTATGATATGGTGGGGTGTGGCACAGGGTGTTGTGGTATGGTATGGTATGGTGTGGTGTGGTATGGTGTGTTGTGGTGTAGTGTGGTGTAGTGTGTTGTGGTATGGTATGGTATGGTATGGTGTGGTGTGGTGTAGTGTGTTGTGGTATGGTATGGTATGGTATGGCATGGTATGGTATGGTATGGTGTGGTATGGTGTGGTGTGGTGTGATGTAGTGTGCTGTGGTGTGGTATGGTATGGTGTGATGTGGTGGGGTGTAGTGTGCTGTGGTGTGGTTTGGTATGGTATGGTATGGTATGGTATGGTGTGGTGTGGTATGGTATGGTGTGGTGTGGTATGGTGTGGTGTGGTATGGGTGCTGGATGTTTATTCGTTTTGTTGTTTTACGTTCTATCACATTTAAGGCCGTATCAGGATGGGTACCGATTTGTGACAGTGCACGCTCATGGTGACTTTATAGTGCTATCCCACTGGGAGATCTGGCCACCAGCTCGAGGACTTGATATCCGACACATGCACATTATCTTGATCGATGATAGAGGAAGTTAGTTGAAGAGGAGAACTTGAAGGTGCGAGGAGGTGGAGGTGGTGGAATTGGTGGAGGGAGTGGAGGAGGCAGAGCAGGAGGAGGAGGAGGGGGAGGAGCAATGACCGAAGTATGAGGGTGGAATAGGAGAGCCGTGCTGTGGTTGATGTAGCGCTGAAATGCGAGCCGGGAGAAGAAGAGTTATGAATGTGATAAGTATCACATTACACACCGCCTTGACGCCGTGCTAAGGTGGGCCAGGGACCAGGACAATCGTCAACACAGGAACGCTGGATTGGGGGTGGTAGGGGTGGGCGGCGGGAGTGGCCGAGTGGTGTGAGGGGGGCGGGGGCGGGAGGTGTGGGTAGATGGAGCTTGGAGAGGATATGTGAGAGGAAGTGGGGGTGGGGGGGAGGTGATGGGAGAGATGGGAGGTGGGGAGAGGTGGGGAGAGGTGGTGGGAGGTGGTGGGAGGTGGGAGAGGTGGGGAGAGGTGGTGGGAGGTGGGGAAGGTGGTGGGAGGTGGCGAGAGGTGGGAGAGGTAGGGGAGGAGGTGGGGGGGGGGGAGGTGGGGGGAGGTTGCAGGAGGTGTGGGGGAGGTGGTCAGAGTTGGTAGGAGGTGGTGGGATGTGGTGGGAGGTTTTGGGAGGTGGTGGGATGTGGTTGGAGGTGGTGGGTGGTGGTGGGTGCTAGGGGGAGATGGCGGGACTTGGGGAGATGGGGGATGCGGTGGAAGGTGGGGGAGGCACGGGAGGTGGGGGGAGATGTGGCGAGGTGGGAGGAGGTGGAGCAGGGTGGGAGGACGTAGGGGGAGGTGGGGGGAGATGGCTCACCCGGCCAGACCGGGGGTAAGGCTAGGGGACTGAGAAGATGGAAGGAGATAGGGGAGGCTGAGGGAGAAGTGGAATGAAGTGAGGGCGGGTAGGGCCGTGAAGGGGGCTGAGAGCGGGAAGGGTGGGACCATGAGAGGGTGAATGTGGGGAGGGCGGTGACCGCGCTGACGGTGGTCAGGACGGGTAGGGCGGAGAGCGTGGAGATGGCGGAGAGGGCGGGGAAGGCAGTGACAGTGGAGAGGACGGAGAGGGCAGTCAGGGCGGAGAGGGCGGTCAAGGCGGAGAGGGCAGAGAGGGTGGTTGAGGGCAGTGAGGGCAGTGAGGGCAGTGAGGGCAGTGAGGGTGGTGAGGTTGGTGAGGGCAGTGAGGGTGGTGAGGGTGGTGAGGGCAGTGAGGGTGGTGAGGGCGGTGAGGGTGCTGAGTGTGGTGAGGGTGCTGAGGGCAGTGAGGGTGGTGAGGGTGGTAAGGTCAGTGAGCATGGTGAGGGCAGTAAGGGGGGTGAGGGTGGTGAGGTCAGTGAGGGTGGTGAGGGCAGTGAGGGTGGTGAGGTCAGTGAGGGTGGTGATGTCAGTGAGGGTGGTGAGGGCGGTGAGGGTGGTGAGGGCGGTGAGTTTAGTGAGGGTGGTGAGGGCGGTAAGGGCGGTGAGGGCGGTGAGGGTGGTGAGTGCGGTGAGGGCGGTGAGGGCAGCGAGGGCAGTGAGGGTGGTGAGAGTGGTGTGGTCAGTGAGGGTGGTGAGGGTGGTGAGGTCAGTGTCGGTGGTGAGGGCAGTGAGGGTGGTGAGGGCAGTGAGGGTGGTGAGGGTGGTGAGGGTGGTGAGGTCAGTGAGGGTGGTGAGGGCAGTGAGGGTGGTGAGGGCAGTGAGGGTGGTGAGGGTGGTGAGGTTGGTGAGGCCGGTGAGGGCAGTGAGGGCGGTGAGGGTGGTGAGGGCAGTGAGGAAGGTGGGGGTGGTGAGGGTGGTGAGGATGGTGAGGGTGGTGAGGGCAGCGAGGGAAGTGAGGGCAGTGAGGGCAGTGAGGGTGGTGAGGCCAGTGAGGGTGGTGTGGTTGGTGAGGGTGGTGAGGGCAGTGAGGATAGAGATTGAGGTGAGGGCAGTGAGGGCAGTGAGGGTGGTGAGGCCGGTGAGGGTGGTGGGGGTGGTGAGGGCGGTGGGGACGGTGAGGGCAGTGATGGTGGTGAGGGATTGAGGGCGGTTAGGGTGGTGAGGGCGGTTAGGGTGGTGAGGGCGGTGAGGGCAGTGAGGGTGGTGAGGGTGGTAAGGTCAGTGAGGGTGATGAGGGCAGTAAGGGTGGTGAGGGTGGTGAGGTCAGTGAGGTTGGTGAGGGCAGTGAGGGTGGTGAGGGCAGTGAGGGTGATGAGGGTGGTGAGGGTGGTGAGGTCAGTGAGGGTGGTGAGAGCAGTGAGGGAGGTGAGGGTGGTGACGGCAGTGAGGGTACTGAGGATAGTGAGGGTGGTGAGGGCAGTGAGGAAGGTGGGGCAGTGAGGGTGGTGAGGGTGGTGAGGGCAGTGAGGGAAGTGAGGGCGGTGAGGGCAGTAAGGGTGGTGAGGCCGGTGAGGAAGGTGAGAGTGGTGAGGGTGGTGAGGGCAGTGAGGGCAGTGAGGGAGGTGAGGGTGGTGAGGGAAGTGAGGGTAGTGAGGCAGGTGAGGGCGGTGAGGGATGTGGGGACAGTGAGGGTGGTGAGGGTGGTGAGGGATGGTGAGGGCGGTGAGGGTGGTGAGGGCAGTGAGGGTGGTGAGGGCGGTGAGGGCAGTGAGGGCAGTGAGGGCAGTGAGGGTGGTGAGGGCAGTGAGGGTGGTGAGGGCAGTGAGGGCGGTGAGGTCAGATGGGGCAGTGCGGGCCGAGAGGGCAGTGAGGGCGGTGAGGGTGGTGGGGGCAGTGAGGGCAGTGAGGGCGGTGAGGGTGGTGAGGGTGGTGAGGGTGGTGAGGGCGGTGAGGGTGGTGAGGGCAGTGAGGGTAGTGAGGGTGGTGAGGTCAGTAGGGGCAGTGAGGGTGGTGAGGGTGGTGAGGGCGGTGAGGGCAGTGAGGGGGGTGAGGTGCCGAGAGTATGGAGAGGATGGAGAGGTCGGAGATAACAGGAGGGCAGGGAGGGCGGGAATGATTGGAGGGCAGGAACAGCTGGGAGAGCAGGGAGGGCGAGTGGGAGAAGACAGAGTGTGGAGAGGGTGGAAAGCGGGAAGAGATTGGACAGGGTGGGGAAGGCAGAGAGGGTGTAGAGGGCAGATAGGGTGGATAGGGTGGAGAGGGTGGAGAGGGCAGTGAGGGTGGAGAGGGTGGTGAGCATGGTGAGGGCAGCAAGGGCAGTCAGGGCAGGCAGAGCAGTGAGGGAAGTGAGCGCCGTGAGGGCCGAGAGGACAGAGGGCATGGAGGTCGGGAATGTCTGGAGGGTGGGAACAGCTGGGAGAGCGGGGAGGGCGGAGTGCGAGGAGAAGACAGAGTGTGTGGAGAGGGTAGAAAGGGCAAAGAGGTTGGAGAGGGCGGGGATGGCAGAGAGGGTGGCGAGGGCAGAGAATGTGGAGAGGGCAGAGAGGGTGGAGATGGTGGAGAGGGTGGAGAGGGTGGAGAGGGGGAGAGGGCGGAGAGGGCAGAGAGGGTGAAGAGTGCAGAGAGGGTGGAGAGGGCGGGGACGTCAGAGACCGCGGGAATGGTGGGGAGTGCAATGAGGGCGGGGTGGACAGGAGCTGGTAAGGTGCGCTGGGGGTATCTGGGGAGCAGAGGGTGGGGACTGGGGACGGGGGATGAAATTGATAGACGACCGGCCATTACGTCACGCCGGACCGTAGTTCCAGCATTGATTGATGATGGAGCCACACGCGTGACTGCCACAGAACTCGCGTGTGCGACGGTAATATCACGTGACTGTTTGTACGGGTGGTTTGGCGGGGGCGGGCGGGGGGCAGGGAGGTGTTCCGGCAGACGATGTGGGAAACGGGGCGGGAGGGGAGGGGCGGGGCGGGGGGGGCTGGGGCGGGGGGGCTGGGCGGGCGGGGGCGGGGCGGGGGGCGGGGCGGGGCGGGGCGGGGCGGGGCGGGGCGGGACGGGGCGGGGCGGGGCGGGGCGGGCGGGGCGGGGCGAGACGCGAATTTGGGTGGACCGAATTTACTGCCGCTTTCACCGTGGTTAACGCTCAGTCAAGCCGGCGAGTCCTTTCTTCACAGGGCAATGAACACGGTAGGCGGGGAGCATGCTGGGCGGTTCCCGGTGGGCGGGCAGAGGTATGACGGGGAGGAGGAGTCCGGGGATCATGGGCCGGGGTG